>VUQK01044040.1:24254-51930 GCA_015106715.1 Bujurquina vittata
GACTACTTTTTACACTCGGAGGCAGCAAAGAGCTGGCCGACGTTGCGCTTTACATTACAGGCGGGAACGGTGAGACAAGAAAAGTGACAGAAAACGTAAAGCGCAAAAAGTGCGTGCAGTTTGTCACACAGTGTGTCTGCAAGCTAAAAGAACAGCTGCTGTATTTCCAGGGAGAGCAAAGAATGAGCGCCAACTTCACTCAGATGGAGAAAGATGGAAAAAAGAAATACTTTTACTTTCTTACTTTGAGTAGATTTCAAAGCCTGTACTTTTTTACTTTTACTTGAGTAAAGAAATTGTACCAGTACTCCAACTTTTACCAGAGTAGTTTTTAACACAAATACTTGTACTTCTACTTCAGCACAGAATGTCAGTACTTTTGCCACCTCTGCTCTACGGTCAGCTGCAGCTTTTTGAATTTGTCACTTTTATGTGAAGTGTATTGCAGGTTAATAGGCTGTGACGGGTGTTTCTGTTATCCTGCACATTGTACACTTGTACAACTGGACTAGACTACATTATTTTTTTTCCAAATAGGTATTACTCATACAAATGAGTGCATTTCCAAGGGCCGTTTCGCTCTCTGGGTATGTGTGTGCATATGTTTCCCTGTTTATGTGGCGCTGTTCCAGCTCCCACTGGACACTGGCTGGCACACCTGACTCTCATCGACTGATCAGCTCCTGCTGTTTATCTACCCCGGCTCAGCACCACGCTCTCCACCATATTCTTTCATCAGCAGCACTAATACAAACACAGAGGCTTAGCATTTACCAGCCTGCAGCTCTTTGTTCAGTCAACTCCTAGTTAAGTAAAAGCTGCCTGCACATTCTCATTTAGAGCCACATAGCTTCAACTCAGACAACAGTTTTTTCTTTTGTCCAAACTTAACAGTATGACACTTAGAAAACTGTTTTATATTATTTAGGTAGAGAAAATGGATGTATCTTGTTTAATAACATTAACACATTATTTTCCACTGTCATCTTTTTGCACTCTGTATAATAAAAAAATACTGACAATAATGTCAATTTCTGCCTTATCATATATTTGTTTTGTTGCTACTGGGATTCTTCTTCAACAAGTATACTATTCTTTAAGCACTGGGAGTTCAAAAACTGTACCTAAATTAACTTACCAGTACACCACAAAAGCTCCACACTTAGCAAGATACCTGCAAGTTGCGTGAGATTAAAATTCAGGCAGCATAGTGTCAAACTCCGCCATCTAGCCCATCACTGGGATTCAATCTGGCCCAGCACTGACAACATAAATAATCTGCCCACAGAGAGCCTGTGCAGACATCACTGGATAGCTCCCTGCCAAAAAGACTGTGCTTTTTACAGCCCTCCCACCCCGTAGGCAAAGTGCAGAAAATATGCTGTGGGGAGGTCCAAGAGAGGAGCTGGAACGACCAGCGCCGGTGACTCATACCCACCGCTCCATCTACCTGTCAGGACTGTGTGTGGATGGATGTAAATGGTGCGTAAAGGGAGCAATGGCAAAACTACAGATAAACCACATTTTCTGAGAATGACTGCATGACTGTAGGCTATCTCTGCACTGTGTTTATATCAGCAGTGTTTACATCACCTACCTCTCCGTTGAGGAAGCAGTAAAGGACTGCGACCACAAAGCCCTAAAAGGAAGGGAAAACACTGATAAGAGAGCAGTAACAGAGGATGTGATGGTGAAATGTTTTCTTTCTTCATCATGTCTTGTCAACCACTTGTTAATTTACAATTTTTCCCCTCAATTTCTAAAACATTTTTAAAGTTCTTAGTACTGAAGATGCTCATCCATGTAGCAAACACTTAATTACCAACAAAATGAGCAGGTTGGTAAAAATCGTTAAACATTTTCCAAAATTGTGTTTTTCCATTTCCTCTTTAATTTTTCCTATTTTTCTAATACAATATTGTCCACCATGTTTTTAATAAAACTGCATGCCTACTGCACAAAACTGTTATTAAGGAACACATGGTTTTGCCTTATATTCAAAAAGAAACTAAGTTAAATCTAATGTGACTGTATTTCCCTTGCTCCCCCTTTGGCCCCTGATCCTCATGCACCTCACGTTTAATGCGCTCCCTTGCATTGTAAACGTAAGCCACAACCAATCTCTCCACTTCTTTTTGCATCTTACTGCATTATGTTACCTTCCCTTCCTACTGTACACTGCCACACCTCCGTGCTCCTCTTCCACTTCAATGGCCAGGCTGGTTCCTCTGTGTAATATGGCTCTGAGCACAGCGTTTACAAATTGTTGACACTTTAGTGCACTCGAGCTCTGTAAGTGTGTGTTACAGCGCTCATGCTCATGGCCCTCACCTGTAAACTAACTGGATGGTACGGGGCATTGTTTGATCTATGTGGCGAGAAATTCCACACTCCTTAGTGACGTTTGAGTTTCACCCAATGATGATTTCTTTTTTTTACCACAGCTTCACAGACACCACAAATCAAAGCAACTGATAAACATGTGGGCTCATCAGTTTTTGACAATTATTTGAACTTTTCCCACATGTGATGACTTACACAATGTAATAATGCTAACATACATTTGCCAAAATGTTCCATCATATTTGCAAATGTAACAAAGAATGACAAATGCTTTTTGTCCTGCTGTGAACAAATAAAATATGAACAATTTTACATATTTTGACTTCAGTTGTCATAACTGAGACAAAACAACAGAGAAGCACTGTAAAATATAACAGTCATGACATATAAATGTATTACAAAGATTAAAAAAATGCATAGTCTACTTGTAATAATAAAGAGGATTAAGAGGAATGAAGAGAGGATTGTGTAATAATGCAGCTGTGCTGTCTGGCTGCATTCTCCATCATTCCTCATTATATGACGACCTGGAATAACATGAGCGCTTCAAATAGTAACAGTGCCACTGAGCCAGCCAGCAAAGCGCTTAAAGTCCTGTTGGAATTTTTTTTAATAGTAGCACTGAAAGGATGCCATATTATTATTTTTGCACTTTTAAAAAAAGTTTAAGTTGACATGCTTCTAGAAAACCATTTTAAGGAATCTACCAGTTATATATATTTTTTAACAATCACTTCTTCCTAAATTATTTGATCTCATACCTGAAATGATCCCAGAATCAAGTCAAAAACCAGCCGCAGCTCAGTCTTCACTTGCTCCGGGATAAATGCAAACACTATATAATTGATCCCAAACAGAGGAATCAAGAGCAGCGTTGACTTTGCCAGTCGCCTGAAATGACAAGGCAAAAAAAACAGATTCAAATCTCTCCCTCCAGTTAAACCAATCTGTCTCTGCATACCACAATAATGAAGTGCAGCTCAGGAGTGCTTTTCATTTTACATTTTAGCTCAGCAGTCCAGAGATGCGGGTGGGGGTGGGGGGGTGGCGACACCCTTAAAAGTGTCAGTGGGAAAATAGCTCATGCATTATGGCTGGCTGATGAGATGCTTTCCATCATAGGAAAAGCCACTTAAATACATACAGCACTGCATTTCTGTGTAAAGCAGGTGCCGGGGGGGAAGCTACAGTGGGCTGTGCATGCTTAGCTTTTTTGTATCTCAAGTCTGAAAGGACTGGTTATCCCTGCATCGCCCCGAGTGTAAAGAAAAGTTACATTTACAGCAATAGTTTCAGGACACATACTCAGAGTGCATGCTGCTCTGCAGCTTTGTAAGTTTATTCAAGCTAATCTTTGTTTACCCTTGCAAAAGCAGGTAATGTTAACAGAATGTCCACCAAGACAGAAGTGGTGGGGATTTTTCCAAACACCCTTGTTCATATCAGTGACATATCATCCTTTATTAGCTGACACATAAAACAAACTTCTAGAACAAAAAAGAAATTAAATGACACTCACGAGTACTGGTTGGAGTCGTTTCTTCCAATATCTGGGCAGTTTATCTTCTGGCGAAGTATCCGAATTATACAGATGAAAAGAATGAAGTTCATCTGTGGGGAACGTGTTACAAGAGTCATGTGAGAAAAGTACTGAGGCATTTAATGCTGCAAAAACAGACACAATGTTGTAGCCTGTTGCCTAATGGATATGGAGAACTATATGAGAGATTTGAGTCATAACGGGAGCCATGGATTGCGGTGCTGCCCTGTGGGAACATGTATTTCTAAACTGGGAATATGTGTTGGAAGCCTGAATTGGCAACACATCACTCATGATGCACTCCCAGCTATCAGTCACTGGCTAAGCACAGAAAGACACAGCAAGGCCGCTGATACTCGTGTGAAATAACACAACTGACCCTGCTTTGGGAATAGCTGCTGGCAAGCAGACAAAACAGGACACTAGTACAGTAAAAGCATGAGTGTGTGTCCAGTGCAAGCTTCTTTTAATTAATGAATATTAGTTTTGTTAAAGTAATAGTTTGGTTAAATACTTTTATTTTCTCTCTTTTTTGTTCACTGTGAGAAGATCAGTACCACTTTCTCATGATTTAGCTAAGCAAAAAGATTTGAGACACCGAAAACAGCTGATTCTTTGCAAAAAGTAACACAATCCATCTGCTAACATTTCTATAGACAAACTAATGAATATGTTTTATTGTACATATGTGCTACATTTTCTGTAAATGCGACGCAGCACACAAAAAGCCAGAAAAAGACATTGGCTGAGGATCAACATACAGCATATAAAGTATGAACTTATAAGTTTATATTAGCAAAAAAGGTGAAAACAAAGAGTGCTGGTAGCAATGTGTTGAGTTGTGTAAGTGCTAACTCTGCATAAAGCTAATAGTGTTCAAAATACATGCACATATGTTTATCATGTCCAACTGAACATGTGAGCTTGGTAACATTTCTTAGTGGCACAAATCTCTACAAATTAGCTCTTTGACTCAACTGTCCCCTTAATTCAATGAAATTAAACTTATTTTGGCTGCTTGCTGCAGTGGATCCTCTGCCTTTATTTCACCCTATCCTCTGCATGCCCTCATTCACTACATCCATGAAGCTTCTCTGTGGTCTTCCTCTTCTCCTCCTGCCTGGCAGCTCCATATTCAACACCCCCAGGATATCCGCTAGCCCTTCCTCTGCACATGTCAAAGCCATGTCAACCATGCCTGTCTCAAAGTTACTTTGTCTCCAAACTGCTCAACCTGAGCTGTCCCTGCGATATACTCATTTCTAATCTTGTCCATTCTGGTAACTCCAACGAAGATCTTAGGATCTTCAGCTCTACCATCTCCAGCTCGGCCTCCTGTCTTTTTCTCAATGCCACTGTCTCCAAACGTACATCATCGCAGGTCTCACTACCATCTTGTAAACCTTCTTTCACTCTTGCTGCTGTCCTTCACCGCTCTAAGAGTGTCTCACTCATGTACTCAGAGATTAATATGTTTTTCTTAGTAGATATGTGAGCTGTCACACTTTAGTTTTCTTATTATTTGGGGATTTGATCAGTGCACTGAAGAGAAACTCACTTTTGAAATTACCTTTTTACTTTCATATTTGTATGCTAAATATTAAACTTCTTCCAGCAGCTTCTTATTTTGACTTTGAAACAGAGGCATGCAGCTCCTTTTAACAGCTTATTTCTGTCTGAATTTCACTAAAGACTTTGCATAATTTCCTCAGTACAGAAACCACACCGTGAAAATCCATATTTGTGGTTTTACAGAGTATGCTGGATTGAATTATTGGGTTGGCTGGGCACCGTCGCCTATTGGAGACTTCTTGTCACATAATACTAAATGTCACAGTTTGCGAAAACAGACCGTGTGGTGTGTGTGTGTGTGTGCGGTTAGGACACAAACGCAGGACTCCGAAGCAGGCTGACAGGAATTAAAAGGCGAGCCTTTATTATGGTTGGAAACATGTGTTAACAAAATAAACCAAGGCAGGAAATAAAACTAAAGGAAACCTACACTGGGGAAGGAAAACTTGGGAGCAGTGGACAGAACAAACACAGACACAAAGACAACAAGACTCTGACAAGAGACAAGGAGAAGACAAAGACAATAAATACTGAGATGGATAATCAGGCAACAGCTGGGGAGACAATGACTGACAAAATAAAAGCCATACTGATGGGGACTGTTCTGCCAACTATCCAAAGTGAATGAAAACTCAGGTCGTACTGACCTCATTTGATTGGCAGAAAAGTCTCAAATGGGCGGATTAAAACTGACGTAGATGTTTTCACTCTTAGTGCCAACTACATAAAAAAATTCAGCTTTGAAACCTCTAGCTGGTGAGTGTTGATGTAAATCATGAAAAAGTTCTTAAAGCTCATGAACTTACCAGTATCGATGCCAAAATAGGGGTTTTAATGATCCACCAGAACACATCAGTGTTTTCTATTATATCCCAGCACCTGGTAAGACATGAAACAGTATTAATGTAAAGCAAAAGAAAAAAAAGCATTTTAAGCCCGACTCAGGTTTAGCAGTTTCCTGTTTCTCTCACCCCACATCATTATAGTAGGCTTTAGCGATGCTCCAAGCTGTGATGAAAATTGCTGGACCTCCTGAGGACATGAAAAGTACATAACCAAAGTTACTATGGTTCCACCTGTAAGGTTCTCGACCGGTAGTTCATATACTGCTGACACTCTATGAGGTCCCTTTAATAGTACGTGAAAGAAGACATTCTCACCCCAGCCAATCAGAATGTAAGCCCAGAAGTACTTCCTCTCGGAGAAGAAAGAAACGGCCAACAGTGCATGCAGATAAAGGCCTTCCACCAGCAGCCAGAAGAAACTGGCCATTATACAGTACTGGAAGAACACAATCACTGCTTTGCAGCCAACCTGGCAATGGACACACAAGCATGACTCATACAGTGATGTAGTTAAAAGGGACAGCCTTACATTGAAGATGATACGGTGTAATTTATTCACTGCTGTGGCCAAAGGTTCCATTTAGAAAATGAAAAACTATATTGTAGTGTTTATTTCCTGTTGGTGAAAGCAGATACACATTTCTGTTTCTTTATATTACTGTGACTCTTATGACTGTGCTAGAATGCTAATTAGTTTTTTGTGTGCCTTTATTAATAACTTTGCAGCAGAAATTTACTCAGACACTTCTTTTATTATCTATAAATTATGTGGAAATATTGCACTAATAAAGCTGTTAGTTACTGCTTTTGCAAACCTTTGTAAATGGTGGCTTTAAAAGTTGTGCTAATCTGTGTCCGACTCTCATTCACTGAAGGTACAGCTACCAAAGTGCGTAAATGTTCCAAAATATAATGCAACACACACACAAAATGAAGCACTCATGCAGCATGTAAAAAAGATTTTATATAAAGAATGTTTTTCTAAAGAACAAAATGACCCTGAGATTAGTCTGAACTGAGTTTGACTGAGAGGCAAGTGTGCTGAATTAGTAGATTTATGAGTAGTAGATGCCCTGATAGGGAATAAGCTTCTCAACTGGGTGACAATACGCCTTGACAGCCTGTGTGGGCATGCTTATTCTCCTTGATATCATGATAGCTGCATAAAATGTTTCTGCGTAAGACATCTGAGTCTCCTGGGTATTCTTCCTGCTCGAGTGAGCCTGGATTCACAAGATTTCCATAACACAGGGGAAAAAAAAATCAGCTCTCTTCTGCTTGGCTGAAGTCGCAGCACTAGGGTGAGGATGGATGAATTCATTCAGAATTCAGTTTGCTGATGCTGAATGCTGGGCAGGCAGGCAGGCTAATATTGAACTTGTTAGACAATGACATGTATAAAAAGGCTGATTTTGCTTATGGTGTGGGAGGGCTGAGCTGAAATGCGTTGCGCTTTAATGGGTTTCTAAATTCACTCTGCTGGTCAGCTACACATGGAATGAGCCGTTTTAGAGCGAGCAACAGAGAGATCCTACACCGAAGACATCACACAGATAAGAAAAATCAATAAACTGTGCTCCTTTAAAAATGACCCCATAAGAGTGAATACACAGAGGAATTTAGCAGCTAACAGACATGAGACATGGAGTACACTGGAGTAAAGCCATGATAATAATAAGAAAATAAGCAGAAACAGCTGTCCATCATTAGAAACGACAGTCCATCATTACTTTAATAAATTAACGTCAGTCAATCTGAAAAAATTCAAGAATGTTGAAAGTATCCTCAAGTGCAGTCGCAAAGACCATCCGACGTTATGATGGCTCTTATCAGGACCACCCCAGCAAAGGAAGAGTTACCTGTGTTGGTCAGGATAAGTTTATCCAGGTTACCAGCCTCAGAAACCGCAAATAGCAGCACCCCAGATAAGAGCCCACCTAAATGCTTCACAGAGTTCAAGTTGCTCACACGTCACAACATCAACTGTTCAGACAAGACTGTGTGAATCTGGACTTTATGGTTGAATTTCTGCAAAGAAGCCACTTCTAAGGAAGAACAACAAGAGGAAGAGAATGGCTTGGGTCAAGGCATTTTGTAACCCCTATGAACCGATCCCCTTTGGGCATGTTGGGACAAAAATGGACCCAGATGGGCTGCCTAGGCCTTTCTACTTCGCTTTATGCATGCTAATCGGTAAATTAATTGTGGGAGCTCAGTTTTAAAATGAATTGTGAGTTATTTTGCTACTGGAAAAACAGGGAAGAACAGGGAGCACACAGACACCCACACACAGAGGCACACTCATACCTTAAAAAATGCATTTTTTAATATGCTTTGCTAGAGCAGTTGAATTAATGAATTAATGAATTAATGAGATGTGTGTCTAGGGCAAACATCCAGGTGTAGAAGAAGAGATAATGAATGAAGCATGCAGAATACCTACACACACTCAAAAACACAGCAGTGACAATGCTAACAGCTGTAATGAAACTAATGCTGGGGTCACGGTGAGCACTGCAGCATCAAATCTGTCTCTATAATGTCTTTTTCAAATGTTTCATGACAGCAGCTGCCTCCTGTCAACCCAGCAGGTCCATTAACACAGTGCAGCCAACCATAGAGCTCAATAATGAATACAGTGAGCCTCTGCTCATCATGTGGCCACATTCTGTAACATGAACCCCATGTTCAATGGCCACACAACTCCTGGGCCTCTGGACTGTGGCTCAGTATCATGGGGGGGGGGGGGGGGGGGGGTGATGGTAACAACATTGAAAGACAGACTTTGTTGCCATTTTTCTTAAGTGGTCTTGAATAGTTCTCAAGGCTTTGTGAAGGTCATTCAAAGATTTTCTTTGAGCATTGGCTGCTTTTTCACTCATTTTCAGTCCAGGCCTTGTACTTGACCATTTTCAGAGTAATGTTTGTTTAAGCCACTTAACACTGACCTATGAATAATTTAAGTATAAAAGAAGGCACCTAACTCAAGGCACTGATGTGTCTACTGTACATGTAACATACAACTTAGAAAAGAAACTATTTTAAATTGTATCTTTAGGCACTTTGTTACTGGCAACTTGTCACAGAAGCATATCATTTGTTCCCATTTCTTGAGTTGAATCTATGAAAAATGCCAAAGAACACAGTTTGACATATATCAGACAAACTTTTTGCACCAACAAGGTTCCAAATAGCTATTAGCTGAAAACCTGGCATGGCTCTGCATGGTGTGCAGTGTGTCCTTAAAATAAATGGGAAAACTGGACAAATGGAGGACAAAAAACTATCAGGCCCAACCACTATATAATTTACTTCAGTATATTTATTTTACAGCTATAGTTCCTTTGAACATTAGAATCAGACATAAACAATGATAAATTTGTAAAATTTGGTGTCAGCAGATTAGTGTTGTCTGTTTAATCATAAATTTTCCTACTATTATTTCTGTGTTCATTTTATTTAGTTTTAATAGACACCTCTGAAAGTGAGAGCTCGCCTGTAATGAGTTACAGAAATTTTAATGATGTTTGAATATAATGAAATCTTTACTGAGTCCAACTTATTTGATGTTCAAGGAGACCAAGCCGTCCAGTTGAAGACACCCAGCAGCATTAACTCACAGAGCCTGAGGAACAGTTGTCCACCTCCCCGACCTCATAGAGAACCACGTCTTTGATGAACACAGCGATCGCCTTCAGGATAAATGAAACAAACAGATGCATGTGGATGTAGTTCCTTGTGCAGTGGAGCTTCCTAGAAAACACAGAAATAGAGATACAGAAAAACAGATCAAGACAAATGGACAAGACGCGCAGAAATAAAATGGGCCTGCATACTAATTATCAATGTCCTCAGAGTTAATAGCTTAAAATGACAGCAATTCACAGACAGTTAAATCATAATTAAGCTCCTTAGTCCCTTTGTTTTAAACTGTGTGGGTGGATCCAATTTAGAATGAATGTTTTTTTTATGGTTCTTCACACACCTTGAAAATAAACAGTGATTAGTAGAAACAAGCAGTCCTTAAGTGTCAGTTCTTGAATATTTCTTCTGCTGACTACATTATCATACTTGAGAAAGGATTAGGAAAAGCAGGTTCCAAATAGTTTTTAATGCCAGAGGTGGTTGTTATCTAGGCAGGTAAACATTCAGCTGGAGTACAGCACATGCCCAGTCACTTAATGTTCTCTTTGAAACTGATTTAATTTAACCCCCTCTTATCATCCACCACAGCTTTTCACATTCTTTCACAGCTTTATTTTTTTTTACCAATGCTGGTGTTATCTAGTCACTGCAAACTGAAACTACTATTTCATTAAATGTCTGTTTTTATTCTTTCATGTAGCACCTGGCTAGCTTTAAAAAATGTAACCTTTTTTTTTGGTGTACCTAATATTTACTGTACATGGGTCGGGTGTGGTGCAGGGTAATTAAAAATAAAGAGGAACTGTCACTTATTAAAAAAAACATCTGCAAAAGCCAAAAATGTAAAAACTATGTAAAAGTAGAATATACAGTGAAAAACTAAGTGCAATGTAGCTTGCAGAACCACCTAAAGCAGCAATAACTTGAAGTAATTGTAGCTGTATGACTTCTGTCTCTCACATCATTGTGGAGGAATTCTGGCCCACTCTTCTTTACCATGTTGCTCCAGTTCATTGAGGTTTACAGGCATTTGTTTATGTACAGCTCTCTTAAGGTCTTGCCAAAACGTTTCAATCAGGTTGAGGTCTGGACTTTGTCTGGGCCATTGCAACACCGTCATGCTTTTCTTTTTCAGATTTGCTGCTGCGCTTCATAATTTGATATACAGAGGAGTTCATGGCTGACTGCAAGATATCCAGGTCCTGTAGCTGAAAACCAGCCCAAATCATCACCCCTCCACCACAGTGCTTGAGAGTTGGAATGAGTGTAATGTTTAGTGTTTGGTTTTACACCAAACGTGGCACTGTGCATCATGGCCAAACATCTGAACTCACCTTGTACAAAACAACAAGCAAAACTATCAGATTTATAAAATGTGTACAGGCCAAATTTGTTCTTACCACTCTAAGCATAAAATAGGCAGCACGTGTATTAGTAAATCAGAATAATTCTAAACTTAGAGGCTTGTGCAGTGTGTGCACTGCAATGCTCTCGTTGCTCTATATAAGGAAACATGTCTCCAGGTGAAGTGGAGAGAGAAGCCTGCACCTCTAAGGCAAGAAAGCAGGAGAAAATCCAACTGAAGAAACTAAAATAAATGTGTCCAAAGAGGAAGCTAGAAAAGGTGCAGCTTTCCAGGATGTTTCCATTGGAGTGGAATGGTTAAGAAATAAACAAAAACAAAAATGGCTTTGGCTGAAATTGTCAGAGTTTTCTCACTGTGGCTCAACTAAAAAAAAAAAAAAAGTTTGGAAATCAAAGTTGTTATAATAAAAGACTGAATGAGTACCAGAAAAAGAAGGAAACAAGTGGCTTATAGTGTTCTGAAAAAAAAACTATAATTGTAACTGTAATTGATGACAAAAAGGCAATAATAATATTTCATACTAAGAAGAATAACAAAAATAAGCAGTACTAATTAGAAGTAATTTTTAAAAACGTGTGTTTACTTTCCCTTCGTTCAATTGTACCATCAAAAATATTGATAAATTACTGATTTGTGTGTGGAAAAATTTGTATGCATGATTTATGCGCAGATTTATGCATACACACTAGTAAAAGAAGGCCATTGTTCCAGATGTCTGTGGTTTGCTCAGATGTAACTTTGCAAACCTAAGCTGTGCTGCCATGTTCTTTTTAGAGGGAAGAGGCTTTCTCGTGGTAACCCTTCCAGACAAGCCATATTTGTTCAGTCTTTTTCTAATTGCACTGTCACAAACTTTAACATTTGACATGCTAACTGAGACTTGTAGAGCCTGAGATGTAGCGCCTGGGTTTTTTGCACTTTCTCTGAGCATTGTACAGTCTGCCCTTGGGGTGAATTTGCTGAGATGTCCACTCCTGGGAAGATTGTGACATAGCGTTAACACACAGTTGAATGTTCCAAGCCAGAAAACTGCCAAAACGTCAATCAATCTCATTCAATCTCATTTCCAATGGAAACAATAAGGGTGTACTTAGTTTTTAGGAAGATGTTAACTTTACATAAAAACAAATAATAAACCCTATTGGCAGTTCTTTCCACAGCAAACATTATGAGCTCAACAACCATTCTGATTATTAAATGTTCAAATGTCCATTGTGGAAAATGTTTCTATAATGAAGGAGAACAGTCTGAAAGGCAGAACCCAGGATAAGAAAGACCCATGCATTCTCAGTTTAATAAGCTGATTGCTGCAAGCACAGTGGTAATTCAAGGTAAATAAATTAATCACTTTTGACTGTTTGTAAATATTTCAAATTTTCCAGAGGTAAAATAATATTATTAGCATAAAGCTAAAGTTTAACAAACAGTGGGTATTTTTTTTTCATCCCTTCATGCATGTGCTGTCTTTTAGGAACAGGTGTAGTCTACTATATAGCTGTAATACCTCTCACTACACCCCAAAGCCACCCCTCACCTCTAAATGCCCTGTCATAACGCTCCTCCTGGCTAAAAATCAGTGGGTTATTTTGATTTCACACCTTTGCATCTTTTATCTCCCTGACCTTGGCTGGCCTTGTGGCTTTGGGTGCATGACGGTGAGCAAAACTCTCAGGTGGACACACTTTCACACCTATTGCTTGTCTTTGCAGAAAGCATGAAAAGTGCCTCTTATCAGTAACTAACTCAATAACACACACTCCAATGACAGTGGCAGCGACAGACTCAACGAGGCAAATGAAACATGGGACCAAAAAATGCAATTTCTTCCCTTAAAAGAGAAGAAAGTATTTATTTATTGATGTTTTTGAACTCCATCACCGTGGCCATGGACAGAAATTAGTGGTTGCATGCTGAGAGTGAGTGCTTGCATAAAAGAAATGAAAATACTTGTTGCATCATCATTCAAAGTTTGGGTATGAATTGAAGGAGATGAAGTGAGCACACAGGGGAGCTGAAGAATTATTTCACAGCTCGTGATTTTTGGGTGGGATTGTTGCAGCTGGACAGTAAATAGATTATTTACATTGTTCAGGGGGAAAAATAGAATACACAGGAATAAGAGTAATGTGCACAAATGTGGCCCACCCATTTACACATACAGTACTTGTTCACACTTCTGCACATTTTTTTTCTTATTTCTTTGCAACATTTCTGGGTGAGAAAAGTTCACCTCTCATCCAACTCAGGCAGACAAATTGCTTAGAGCAGGGAGTTGTTCAAAAAAAAAAAAATTATCCACGGTATTATGAGTCACTCTTGAAATGTCCATTCATTATCTGTTAGGGTGAAGATGTTGCAATTTAAAGCTGCCTTCTTACTCTTCCTCAAAAATGTAATTGCTTTTGAGGAGGTTGCAATCATCCCCTGGCTTATCAAGCAGCAAAAATGCCAGTCCTTTTTTATCCCACAACATTACAAATGTCTAACCCTTAAAGTGCTGCAGAGTTTGAGTGATAGTTCATTTCATTTAGAAAGTATTTGTAGCTTTCATCTTGGTTTAAGCCTGCTATTATACTCGGGTGTGAAGCTGCACTGATCAGAGACGATCAAATTCCACAGAAAAATGTTTGACATGTGACACAGAAATGTGCAATTTGTCACAATGTTCATGTCAAATCACCCAGCATGGATAATGTCACTGTCAGTGTGCTTGGCAGATAATCGCTCATATTAATGTTCTTCACAAGAGTCCTGCAGAAGTGACTGCTTTTTGTTCCATTCTTTTAGCACTGTTCTAAATAAGGGTCACATAAAGCCAGAAAAGACATTAATGCTTTAGAAATCACATTCAAAGTGAGTGCAATTACATATCATATAAGTACTTCATAAAAATAAGTTTAAGTCTTACTGTACATCTACATACCTGAAGATGCAGAGGATCACAATAGCTGTAGTAAGAGAGATGAGTGATACACTGTGGCCAATGGTGTAGCCGACCTTCACTTGCCAAAAAAACTTTCCCTGCACAAAGAAATGTAAAGAAAAGTGTGTATTTACACACTGAAACAGTAACGCCACTGGTGTTAGTTACATTTCTATTCTTTGTTTTAAAAAGTCCCTCATTACTGCTATTAAGAGTGTTTAGGCTCCTCTCCTGTTATCTTTAAGTGCTGTAGCTTAAGAGCACTTGAACCACAGTCTTGTGTCTCCACTTTACCAAATATTGGGTCAATTCAATTTGATTTACTCACTCAGTCCAGTCATACAAGCTACTGTAACAGCATCCCGGATTTCGGATTCTTTCAGAGAAGCTTCACTATGTTACTGCCGTGCCACTGTATGTTGTTTGCTTGATGAAAATTAAATTAGGAACTCCTGCATCCTCTGGTGCACACACACATACACACACACACACACACACACACATGCACACACGTATCAAGTTTGCAGTAGGATGGACATCAAATTCCTTTTAGTGTACTTCACCGGGCCAGGTCCCCCCTGACTTCCTATGTGGCATAGTAATGAGGCTGCCTCTTTGACTCAGAGAGCAAAGTGCCCACCAAGAAAGCTTTTACCACCCTGTAGTGCACATCCACTCTTCACCCTGCTCCACCTTCGTCAACACAGACAAGATTAGCTCTTGCTGCAGTAAAACTGAACTAAATAAGACTAGTATTTGATTTATTTATTCACTTCCTACTCCTGGAAGCATTCTAAATAACCTCTAATGACTCATAATGCCTGATAACGGAGGCAGGAGGTATTACTGACCTGACCTGTCTGGGTCAGTTATATCAAGTGTGTTTCAAAGACATGTGCCTGCTTCAGCAAACAGTGGTGAATGTTGACATATTGGTATTTGAATTTTTAATGCTGTCAGAATATTTTTTGAATTTTGCTCATGAATTCTTTATCTTACAGGAATACATGTGATGCGAGGCACACAACAAAGACAAAAGTAACCCACAGCCAGAAATATAGAAAAAGCTGGCACATCTCTGGTCATCTAGTCATACGTTCTTCATTCATAATATGAATATTGTGATATCTTTCTAGGGAATGTTCTTAAATCAAACCAAGTTAACAAAACCATAAGATACCACAAGAGATTCTTTCTAATCTTTCTCTCAACGTATGACCGCACTAACCATTTAATTGGCTTTATTTTCTTTGTATGTTGGTCTGGCCAATCTGTGAGGGAATGGCTGTATTTTTACCAGTTTTGCAGTTGCCAAAATTAGCATCCCACAATAGCTGGTGCTAGCGTAAGCCAACAGGTTTCAAAAGAAAACAAGATGGTGAAGGCCAAATGGCGAATGTGAGACTTCAAAACAGTTATCCACAAACTAGCTCTGTCATCCCTGTGTCAAGTTAATCTGGTTTCCCCATTCAGTTGCCCTATTTCCTGTTTATTTAGGTAGCAGGTTGTATCTTTTCTATCCCTGCTTGTTATCTAGATTGTTTTAAGCTCTTTCTTTATTTCCACATGTATAAATTAGCTCACCCTTGTCCTTTGTTGTGCGTCTCCTAGCTTTGTGTTCCCTCTGCTTTCTGAATTTGCATTCCTAGTAATTCCTGGGATTTGGATTCCCTGGCTTTGTATCATAGATGTTGTTGGATTTTTGGACTTATTATCTAGGATTAAAGCTTGCTTTGAGTGCATGCCTATTGTGCAAAAGTCTTGCGTCACCCCTCATTTCTTCATAAGAACATCTGAAATTATTTGCATGCATCAACTTTTTCCTAAAGCACAAATTTTACTTGTTAACCTGTCCTTTCCTCTAACTCGAGACAGCAAAGATTATAAGTCTATATCTTAAGCTGCAGTTGTTTAGAAACAACATTTCATTAGTTTCTTCAGCTTGACTGTTTACTGGCATTTCTATACATTTCATCATCACTCTGACATTTATTCCAACAATAATAAAAAAAACACTTCACTTTTAACAGCACTTACATGGAAATATGAGCAATATTCACAAAAGGCATCATTCTGCACAGTCTGTACACTCAGTACATAGGACTGAAAAAAAGCATATATGAGGTACACAGTTGCAAACCAATCAATACAGTAATTTCCCCAATAGACCCAATAACACCCACCCACAGAGCAAAGAAAAGCGCTTCTCATTCAATTCTTCCTGACCCCTGCCTCTGGACACTGTTACCTGCTGTGCTGCTGTGGCCATTCACTATAAGACTGTATCAGTCTACTCACATCATCGCTAGTGCTGTTGAGATTGTATCCACAGGTCAGAGCAATGTCAATAGGATGCATCTCGGTCCAGCCATCTTCTGTGCAGGTTTTGGAAACATTACCTGGAGATGGAGAAGAACTAAAGAGGTCATAGCCACCCAAGCACTAGATTTCCTCTACCTGGCTATAGGTTCAAATTGGTCCAATACCCCCTATGTGAGACACATTGTGACATTGCCGGTGACCTAATAGGTCACTGCAAACAATAACAAAAAAAACCCCAAAACCAATCAAACTCTACAAAGTGCCACAGAGAGTCTCTCCTGCTAATGTGAGCCACTATTGACTTGCACATTACCTGAGCCTGCAAAAAGGCTCTCTGCTGTTACAGATATTGACAAGCTGATCTTTATTCAACCCCACATAATGATCCAGGTGAGAAATGCATCAGACAATACTACCATGCACACACCACACTGCTCACTCTAACAATTCACTCCAAAAATCCAGAGCTTAAAACCTGGTGTAATACTGGAACATTACATAGTGCAAGTTTGTTTTTAGAATTACACTGTGGTGGGAAATATTAAATAATATGGATATTGCTCAAAGGCAAACCTTTTTTAGGGGACTAAAGTGCTGCATTTTTAACAGAAGAGAGTCACGAGGATGGCTGTGATACCATAAACAACAACAATTAAAAATGTTTAAACATAATATGGTTACGATCACGATTAGGCAGATGTTCAACTGTGGGATAGAACCTGACTGATATGGGATTTTCAAGACTGATACCAATATTTGGTGAGTTAAAAATCTGATATACCAGCCGATATTAATTTGTTTCAGATTTCCATAAGATAGTCTTTTTGAATTGTCATTTTATTGGCTGTTACAAATGCGGATAATGTGGTATCGGCTAGTTTACTGGCCAGGCTAATATATCAGGCAGGCTCTATTGTAAGATGATAAATTTAGGCAAAACAAACAAACAAATGAAATGATTCATCTGGAACCTTTTCAGTTATTTATACTGTGTCTCAACATTTTGTTATTTAAAAAAATTATTTAATTAGAACATAATCCCAGATTATGTTAACGGAGAATATTTTCTAGATGTGTGAAAGTTTCTTACAAAACTATTATAAATCATATAAATCTTATAGAAAAACAGAATTTCTACAGGAGAAGCCACCATGTAGTTAAAGCACTGATCTCTATGTAATAACAAGAATAGCCTTGCTGTACAGTACTTGAGTACAAGACCAGATTTAGGGAGCAATAGATTCTCATCATTCAGAAACTTTGTTGAAGTTATACTGTGGAGGTGGTTTGTGTTCTCTGTCAAGATTGGAAGGGTTTAAGTTATTTGGGCAGATCCCTTGTGTCTTTTTCTTTTCTTTTCTATCTAATTTCTGTTTAATATATTTTTTAAAACCCTTGACTCTGCTTCCCGTAACTTTATTTGTACTGATTTGTTTGGAACAGCACTCTTCTTTTTTATTTAGTTTGTCCCACTTTTCCTTCTTTTGTTGAATTCCTATAGAGGCTTCTATAGATGGTCAGAAATATATATACGTTATTGTAAGAATGTTTTTAGTTATTATTTCTCTCACTATGAAATACTCTGTGAACAAAGCAGCAGAATTAGGTTTATTTATGGGATTGTTTACTAATTCATGGCATATCAAGGGTTCATGAAAACACTTTAACCCACAGAAGACCTTAACCACACTGACAGGCAGGTTGCCCTATGCATGTTAACGAAATCAGTTATAACCAAATGTTACAAGGCAGTGAACTGCTGATTAAAGACTGTGTAGAATGAAGTTGTATCTACAGCATAAATACTGCTCAGTCAGAGAGCTGACATGTGCCTGAAATACCTCTGCTGTAACTGCATTTAAGCAACATGCTTGCATGCTTGAGTCTTATTTTACCATAAATCAATTTCCCAATTTGCCAAACACACATTCATGGGTGTGTACTGTAAGTAAACAGACACAACATCAGGTTCATTAAATCAACATCTTCCACTTTTATCATCTGTCAGCACAGAACCTTTCAGACAATTTTTGAAGTGAAAGGCACGGGCTAAACCCTCCTGAGAATGCTGAATGAACACAGATGGAGATAAGATAGTTAGACCTATTTCTACAATGACACAATTGTTTCAGATAAAACAAAAATGATCAGGTTCAATATTATTAACTCAGTGAAAAACAGACCTTTTTTATTGAGCCATAGCACAAACCACTGCTGTGTAGTGATGTGTTTTAACTTTGTAAGGCTCATAGCTTGTAAAATCAAGTTAAAATAATCTTATAATTTACACACAGTATAAACACTTCAGGAAGGATTTGAGCTTTCACTCAAAAAACATCATGCTAACAACAAAAGAAATCAGTTTAGACTTGAGAAAAAGAAATGTTGGCGCAACCCTAAGAACAGCCTCCCCACAGTGAAACACAATGGTGGGAGTATTATGCTGTGGGATCGTTCAGTGCATTTGGAACTGTGAATTTTGTAAAAGTGGAAAGAATGATGAAGAAAGGATATGTGAAGAAAACCAGCAGTCAGCAGCAAAACTAGGTCTAGGTTGTCTTAGAGCAAATGACTGCAGGCTGTTATCCAGAAAAAAGGATTCATAACTGACTATTAGCATCAGGGGGCTTAATAATTTTGACCGTGGTAGTCTTTGTTTTTGGTGAAATCATTTTGTGTGCAAAGTAAAAACATAAACATAAAGTAAACATACAAAATAAAACTAGGATGTTTGGAAAAGCTTTCCTTGCTTTGTTTAGCAGCACTGTTAAAACTTTTAAAGCAATACTTTAATAAAATAACATTTTTATAGAGGCAGCTTGTAATTCTGTCCTCATCTGTACATTGACAAAAGCTGACTTGAAGTAATCTTTCTTTTGGACTCATGTTCATTTATAGTCTGGACGACAAGAATTCACTCTTTTTTAACTGATTTATTTCAGGGTATTACAGAGCAGCAAAACAGAAAATCATCTGAAGAGACTGACCTATAGTCAAGAGCATTTCACAAACAAAAGATTGGAGCATAGAGCCACTGAACAAATATTGTGTTGGCATCTCTAATTTTAAGCAAAAAGGAAAAATTATTACTTGATTCTATATTCTTATGAAAAGAGTTGGGAAATCAAATTAGGTACTCACTTGTTAGTGCCCAAGTGCACTTGGTCTTATAATTTGAATTCCAAAACATCTATTTCAGAATATGGTTTAGGTGTTAAACATGATAAAATATTAGACAAAAATCCAAATATCCCACTTCAAATGAAAAAAGAAAAATCTTTCAGTCAATTTCAGCATCAAAGCAAACGGCAGAGAAGGGATTCCAAAGAACTCTTGAGTTTGTTTGTCCTGTTAACATTTTCAGCAGAAATATACCAGTACAGTCATCCGCAGTTGCTGTTTGTTTTTTCTGAACACACTAATGTAAGATTAAGAATCCCATTAAACCAACGAACAGCTTAATCTGTGAATTCTCATGCAGGAGGAAGGTTTTGTCAGGTTGCATAAGTGGAGCACTGCTGTCTGGTCACAGGGTCGAGTCATCAGTAAAGAAAAGAAGAGGCCTCTCTGATCTGGAGCATGGTCAGCACGAAGATCACTCCATTTTTTTCACATAATGAGCATCTGTACATATCATTTACAAATTAATTTACAGCTCTGAACTATGAAGGAAAAAAAGTTGTCATAATTTCTGATGCTGAAAACTTTAATTTCCTTTTTTCCTCAGTTATTCCCATGAAAAAAAATTATGAGTTAATGTACATAAGCATGTCTAATAATGCTCAGAGAAAGGCTACAGATGCCCTCAAATCAATTGACTCAAGTGAGGCTAAAGATTTATTAGATCATTTTAGCTCTGTTCGAAATGGATTTTTCTTTATTGGGCATTTGTCTCTGCCAAACTGCAAACTCAATAAGCACTGGGACACAAAGAAATCCCCTACTCATTTGATCTTAAATAGCTATGGTCTAGTAGCCCGCAATTTTCTCTAATCCAATTTTTGACAAGCCAGTGGATTGTTACAAATTTAAGTGCTGCGATACTTTGGCCTTCTTCTCAGCGGTAATTGATCCGTTTTGGCATTTGGTGTTGCTTTTGACCTCAAATAGATATTTATGTGAAAATGAAAAGACTCGGTCCTGGTTGTCTTTTTTGGATACAGTCATGCTGTCTACTCATAAGGCCGAGACAAAGCACAGCACATTTAGATGCTAGCATGCTAACGTGCTAACGTTCAATATCCTACACATATAATATTTTATTTAGTTTCATTTTACTTTTGAAGATTTGAAGAGATTCACTCCAGATGTACAGTCTCTGTCTTTGCATCCCTCCAGAGGAGTTTATCTCAAGCTATTTTTGTCTCTGTTTATTCGCCTATTTGCATTCGCTCTTTGCCATTCTCGTTATCAGCAGGTAATACCATCAAACTTTCACTGAGTCTGCTATTTCATTTATGCATTACATCTTTGGAGCTGTTTGTCTTTGTAACGGGTTTCCAGATATTCACGCATTCAATGACCGCAGCCACCAAGCTCCCTGACTTTACTGTTAATTGTATATTTTTTATATAACTGCATTTTCACACATCAGTGCAATAAGAGTGGCAGCTGTCACGCAGCTTCTAGTAAGCTGAACATTTGACTTTAAATAAATTCCACAGCTTTTCTGACAAAGTCAATATTAAGGCTGCCACTCAGATGTCAGCTGCAGCTCAGGTGTAAAGCTCTGGGAGAACCAGAAGCTCAGAGCAAGCAAAGCTTGTGATTTGTCCACCGGGCATGTCGGTAAACAAGCTTTCAACACGTTTTTATCACAAGCACTCAGTAAAATTCTCTCACCATGACAGCAGAGGTAACATTGGTCATTTTTCCAATGGATGCATTTAGTTTGTGTGCCTGGGGTCAATGCCACAAAAGAACATGGTCAGTCAGGTGACAGAAGTGCAAAAACTTCTGGTTAAGGCTTAGTAAAGTTTAACAAAATAAAAAAAAAACACTATGACTTTTGGAAAGAAAGAGGTGGATTTAAGCCAACTACAAAATGAAAAAAAAAAACACTTCTGGGGACAGCAGTGTCAGTCTGTTAAAGCTAGATCCCTTTTGTAACTTGAAGTTCAATACAAAAAAGCAGACCAAAGAAAAACAGCTAAAGTTCAAAGAATGATTGAAAAATCAAATGTTTCTTTCGTTCCAATCGTGGGTTGCCTGATTCGCCCTTAAAATGAGCAGCAGATGACACAGGCGGGTGAAACGTGGAATGAATTGAAATTTTGTAGAATTTAAAGGAAATTGACCGCATTAACTCAGGGAGGTTTGCTAATATGAGAGACTGCCAAAATTAAAATATTAACAGTCAAGTGAAGTAAAAAAGAAAAGTAAGAAAGTAACTACTTCATTAGGATCAGGAAATGTTTGCTATATTGTAAAAACATTATATTTCCTAATATTGTGTGATTGCTTTATTTAAACTCTTCCGTCTGTATTCATTCCACAGTGTGTCTGCCTTCCCTGCTTTTTTCATTCATGTGTGCTGTGTCTGTTGTATTCCTTAACTTTGCCCTAAATTCCCTGTTTCCTGTGTTATTCTGTCAGTGCTGCATCCTGTGCATTGTGTCTAGTTTTGCTTCCCTTCTGTCTCATTAAATGATTCTGTTCACCTATTTGCTTTTCCAATCAGTGCCTGTGGATTAACGCCCTGAGTTTTCCCTCTGTTCTTTGTCATGTTGTTTCTCATTCCCTCTTAGGTAGTGTGTTTTCTTGCTCTGTGTTTTCCTGAGAATCCAAGTCTATTGGATTATTTGCTCCTGTACAGCCTTTCTATGCTCCCTTGTATTTCATGAGCAACAAGTAGTAAATCTGAGTTTTTTGAGTTCACATTCAGCCAACTGAGTCGTGCATTAGGTCCAAATCCTGATGCTAATATACTTTATGTTTAAAGAAAAACACCATTAAATAACAACCACACACACAAAAAAACTAAAACAAAGAATTATTAAGTATTAAGGTAAAAATGAATAAAACTGATTTTTTTTTATTATTAATAATATTTTTACCCTCTTTACCCAACATTTGGCCATCATGTAATGTCATTTTTAAACTAACAGGTCCATTCAAACCAATCGAAGATTTTTAGCTTTAAATTCAGCCTCTCACATTCCCATCTGTACATGAAGTGCTGAAAATCTGTCTTCCACCTATAAAGTGTTACATTTCCTGGGGACTCTAATTTGCTGTTTGACTCTCTGAGGGGCTAATGCCAGTATGAGTGCATCTTCACTCCCAGAGGAGAGAAAGAAAAGATCAGCCTGCAGAAATAGCTCAGGGGAATTTGACTGGCTGTTAAAAAGGTGATGGATTGGCTTTCATCACACCCCCAAAAATATGCAGTGTTAAAAGAGCCAAGTCTACTTTTTGGGATACAAAAAGAGAAAATAAATGGTGTTAACTTTGGAAACTTTTTTTTTAAAAAAGTAAAAGAATAAGAAGTGTCAATTTGTGGAGTCGTTTCCAGGAAATAAGCAGGACACAAGTTCAACACAATTTAAAGTAATGATTAATAATTGTGGGAAGCACATTCACTTTCTTGGCAAGAGTTAGATGTTAAATATGTAGCTTGTCAACTTAGCTTAGCCTTAAAAATGGAAAAGCCATAGCAGCTGGCAAGGCTTTGTTAGGAGATAACTAAATCCAAATACAAGCATCTCTAAATCTGACTCCAAAACCCTGATAAACAGAAGCTGGTGTTTTTCCATTTTGGTTTGGGGACAGGTTAAGTCTATCCCACCTGTCACGGGGCAAAACTGGGACAGGTTGCCAGTCCACAGACTCAACACAGATAAGACAACCAGTCACACTCCCAAAACCGCCAATTAATCTAACAAGCATGTAACTGGACTGTGAGAGCGAGCCATGGTACCAATATGGGCATGGGGAAAACATGCAACATTGCCAACCACTTGACCATCGTGCCAACCACCAATATTTTCAATATATAAAATATAGTAAAAAATATAAAGTAATCCTTTATGAGTAACATCTTAAACTTAAAATAGTATAAAAATATTTAGATAATACAGAAATGAAGCTTAGGTATGAGTTCAATAAGGAAGATCTGTAATCTCTCATTTGCATCACTTCCCACCATGCTGTCGAGCTTAATGCTGACTTCAGCCCGCCTTCCTTTAGCCAATCAGCCTCTGCTTATCTGCCATTCTCCTTTCAGAATCATTCATGCAACCGACCACCTCCCCTTCACCACTTAAGAGCTCCTTCCAAGCCTCCATTAATTCAGCAAGGCATTATACTGTAAATGTTTAAACTCTATAGACTGTATAAAAACATGAACACAACCACAGGGTAAGCTGTGGGATTTTGTCATTGCCATCCTTGTGTATTTGTGATCTGATTGAGAAAGTGTGTGCTCAAGAAGTAGACCTATTCTAAAGCCTCCCTTACATCCTTTTTTCTCTAATAGCAACCACATTTTACATAATATACAAAACTTTACAATTAATTTATGAAGTGTCCACTAAGACAATAGATCAATGAAACCAAGGGCCATTTTCTCTAGACTTCTATACCAGGTTTTTACAACCAGAGGATTGTAGGGCACTTCCACATTGGCTTCAGCTGAGAAGTTACATTCTCATCCATCCATCCATCCATCCATCCATCCATCCATCCATCCATCCATCCATCCATCCATCCATCCATCCATCCATCCATCCATCCAGAGAGGAACATCAGTTAGTGTAAGTGAATTTGTAATAGTAAAAGCCCCGTCATCACCATTTTGTGGTGATGTGGCGCTGTCAGTGATTGGATATTAGCACATCTCAGTCAGGGTAACATTAACTTGCTGGGTCACAGAGCCAGGAGCGGCAAGACAGCCTGGAGGTGTTGCAAAGAAGTAATGGATATCTATCAGCACCAATTTGAAAATGACTCTCAGCAAGGAAAGGAAAAGATTGAGAGGTTTGAGTCAGGAAATAAGATTTAAACCTGTGGATAGCTGTATGCAGTGCTTAATTGAATATCCAAACATTTATTCTGATGCAAATTTAAAATAATAAAGAAATGTGTATATATCTAATTCAATTATTTAAAAAGAACAAAAGTGGATTGATATGCTGTTCAAATTGCCACAAAAACCAAAATATATTAATACTGAAATTTGACAATGCTCTTTTTGAAAGTGAGATCAATACGGTAAAAATGTATTAATTAATTCACCCTGAAAACTGGGCAGCCAGTGCACAGCCATATGCCCAACAACTGAGGTTACAGAGGTTACAGTCAGAGAGGTTAACTGTGGGGAGTAGCAGGTCTGATATAAAAAAAAGGGTGTTTTGTGTTTCTTTATAACATTACCTGGACATAGGTTAAATGTAATTGGAAGGGGTTGTGAAAAAGAATCCATATGTGATGAGATTATAGCAAAAACGTCTTTATATTGACCCAGTGTGCTTGACAAAACATGATTATTTTATCTTCTTGGTGCTTCCATAAAGTTGATTTTAAATAACAAACGGTATCTTCGTTAAGTAGTTTTGTTATCAGTGAACAGTTGTATTGTAAGACATCCTTGATCTAATGCATTAATAAATCGTCGCAGGTCTTTTCATTTACCTACCTGTACATGCATGCTGCGTATAAAACCGAGCGTGTTCAAGCTGCACGTTCGGTTTGTTTCTGCTGGAGTGAGAGTTTTGTATCTACTAAAGATCTTGATTTGGAAAGAAATATTGTGCTCTCTGCCAGAGTCCAGACAATGAATGACAAGGTGAAATATCATCATTACGCTTTAGTGCCATTGTGTGGCGTCCTGTTGATGTAACTCGTTTACTTGTTTACATTTTTGATTTATTTTTCTAGTTTAACTACACACTCAACTACAATGAAAATATGACCAAATGCATGTTCCTCTGTAGTCACCAGCTACTGAATGCCAGTAATAATGCTTGAATTGACAAAATACAATCGAATGATTCATTTGAATGCAGAATAGTGAAATATGCTCCCACTAACCTCAGCACCACAAGCCTAACATTGTCAGCAGGATACATAACATAATATAAAAAAAATAAAATTAAAAAGCAAAAACTGAAGATTTCAGTGAGGTTTCAAGTTAATTATATTTTGGGAAGTGACAGAAAACGCTCATCAGTGTTTTACAACCCTGAAAATCACATTTTCCTCATCATCTCAGTATGAACAAGTGTAATGACCACAGTCTGCCTAACATGCAGTAACTGAGAAAAATGCTTTTATCTACATGCACCACACATCCACACTCAGCATGTTAGCATTTCATCTTTCAGACTGCGCTCAGGATACCCGTGATTAATAGTCGAGTTCTCTACCAATAGAAGAGTCGGGTGGAGCAGGGAAGCTTTTCTTTATAGCGCATGAGCCAAATGAACAGTTCAACCTGCGGACTGCTAACTACGAGTCTCTCTCTCGAGCGGCGGCCTCTCCTCTCTGCATGCATCTACTTAAGATCTGGAAAAGAAAGTGAACCCAAGTGAAGTCAAGTAAAACATTATCTTACGCTTCCCTCATTATTGCAAAAATGAATCAAAACAGTCATAATAAGAGTAATTTATCACATCAAATGTTAAGCTTTTTTTCTTTAGACATGTTAAAAAAAAGCAATCTTTTCAACTGCTCCCATCCACCCCTGATGTTTTGAATATGAATAGCTGGGAAATGGCCAAAGCAAAAGCTGTGTGCATGTCGCCATCTGAGTGACTGACACCCACCTCACCAGCAGCAGAGAAGGGAGGACGTTCTGTATTTTCTGTATTTTTCACATCAGAAATGTTACTCACTATTACAATTTTTTTCATAGAACAATATTAAAGCCATTATTTAGTAATTAAAAAGAACCAATAAAATAAATAAAAGCAGGATAAGGAGTACTGTTTCTCGAGTTTTGGTCCCTGTTTGGGTTTAATTGAATTCCCTTTCTTGCGTTGCTAATGTCTCGTCTTCCTCTTCAGCTTTAGTCGCTTCGTCTTTCTTGTTTCCACATCCTGTTTTATTTTAGTACTTGCTTTTCCTTGTGTGCCTCCTGTGACTTGACTTCCTCGAATTCGTCTGATTTTTGTTGTCCACCTGTGTGTTGTCTCCCCCCTTGTTTGGTTTCCCTCCTTTGTGATTGCCTGCCATGCCCTCATTAGTTTCACCTCAATCAAATCAGCCTTGTCTTGCTTCTCAACTCATCAGTCGTCAGATCGTCTGTTTGCTCTCTGTTCAGTAACCTCTTGTCCTCTGAGCTGCTTGTTTTTTCTAAACCTTTGGACTTTTTATATCCCAGGTTATTATCGACAGCCATTACAGACTTGCTTTTTTTATTTAACGTGCCACCTACTTTTGGGTCTCTCTCCAGCTCCTCCGACATGTGAATGCTAGAGTACTGTTTGGTATGTTTGAGTTGTTGCAAAGTGATATACATGAACACTGAAACAAGTTAAAAGGGCTCGTAAATGTCACTATAAAAATGGGCTGTTATAGCTCTTGAGCTACCCCTCACTTCTCTATAGGAAAATGGGAAATAGGTGCAGTGATTTATTGAAACATTCAAAGCTCTTCTTTGGATGTTTGCTGCTTTTGATGATCCCACACTGCTTCAATAATGTTGAGGTCCAGACTTAGGGGAGGGCAGTCTAGACAGGTATTACATGGTGGATCACAATTTAAAGGTATTTCTCTGCATTCATAACTCCATAATTTCTGGAAAGATCATCATGTATAAAAACCACTGGCTGAAATGTAGTCCAAACCAGGACAGAGCCTCTACCGTGTTTTACAGATGGCTGCAGACACTCACTGATATACTTCCATACACACTGATTACCATTTAAAGCAAAAATGTCCAAATTTGGATTCATCACTCCGTAACACCTGTTGCTCCTGATTTTCAGTCCAGTTTATGTGTAATGTGGCATACCTCAGCCTTTTCTCCCTGTTTCCCTTCCTTAAGAAAGGCTTCCTGACAGCTTCCCTTCCATTGAGACCATTTCTGATGAGGCTTCAGTGGACAGCAGATGGATCAACTGATGGGTCAGATGCATCTCTCATGTCCTGTGTCAGATCTTTGCTCGATTTTCTTTTCT
>VUQK01044040.1:51950-63315 GCA_015106715.1 Bujurquina vittata
CTCTCTTCTCCTTTTTTTTTTTTTTGTTTGTTTTTGTTTTTTTTTTTTTTTTTTTTACTATTTCATAAGGACATGACTTGCAGATAATCTTCATCTGCTGTTTCCTTAGTTTTTTTTTAAAGGGCACACTGCACTATGCAGAGATATGGTAAACTTTTAGCTAATAGCTCTTTTGGAACCACAATGTTGGTGCAAACATACTATTTCATGTCTGTCAACTGTGACATCTTTGCCATTTATCATAGAGTCCGCCAAAGAAATGGAAACAACTTATACATATTTGTAACAAGCTGCTAGTGCCCTTGGACAGTATGTTCATTTGGTGTTACAAAAATTAAAAATATTAGAGCTTACTGTAAATTAGAACAAAGAAATCATTCAACATTTATAAAAGTGAAATAGGATCATTTCCATTTATCAATTATCTAACAGCACTCACATAATCACGGTTAAAAGTGGGCCGGCACATCCATTAATGAGTGATTAAACCTGATAGGCAGATTAAGGCAAATTACAGTTGAATCTGATTTTGTGGGCTGATGTGGTTTGCAGTGATGACATAGAGATACTTGCTAGGTAATAAGAAAATAAGGACATCCCACGTACAGCTTACATCTTCAACACATCCCCTTTTTCTTTTTCATCCGTGTGTTGCGTTCATGGTGAATAGATGTGGTTTGGGTGGCAGAGCTTCAGCATCTGGCTGCTGAATAGGAGCAAACATAAATGGAGCATTTTTTTTAAGTGGCAGGCAATTTCAAATGCAACTTTTGAAATACTTCAACAAATAGCTTAACACTGAGCACACAAACTGTTTCTGTGCAGTTTGTCACAAAATGTGTCTGTGAGCTAAATGCACGGTTTAATGGGCACTTATTTCTGCCACCAATTTTCGTTTAACTACTGTACCCATATGTCAAGATTTCAGGTTATTATGTCAAAATTTCAACTGTATAATTCAAAATTTCAAGTTAGGTATGCAAAAAGTTTGACTTACAAACTCAAAATTGAGAAAAAATAACTCAAAATTGAGAAAATAACATGAAATGTCAAGTATTACGTAAGTTAAGGTTGGATGACTTTTTTTCAGTAGCTTCCATTACAGTTGTGCATTTCTCAGGGAGGAAAGCAGAGGAAGAGGGTAGGGACTGCTCAGCAATGGACACTGTGTGAACTGGAACTTTAAATCTTACATGTAAAATCCTCTGGATACTGGATTTTTATATGAAGTGTTACTGAATTATGTTTTTGTGAAACATCTTGCAAAACAAACTGAAGTATAAAATTTTTGTGTTGGTCACAGGTTGCATGAAAATACCAGGCAGTTTGATGCTGGCTAAACTGGTTAGTTTGCAGTATTGTGATGAAGTTTACAGTGATGCACTAAGTTGAACTGGTTACATCAAGGGTAGCAGACATTTATATTTAAGGTGATCCTGTTGATTAGATTCACTCATTGATTTTTATCTTCTCTAACCCCTAGACAATATAAAGCTCGTGAAACATCTGCTTGTATCTTGTTGAATTCAGTTGGCTAAATCCACACGGAGCAGTGAATATCAGAGTAGCGGCACGGGTCATCTGATCGCAGCTTTACACAAAGAAGAATCTGCTGGAGCTCACACATCATTATGTGACTTATTTCTAAGTAATTCTTTTCCCCAAGCTGCACTGCTACACCCAACACAGTTTTGCCAAGTGTACGTTGTTGAAAACAAAGACATCAATGCAGCATAGAAACTGAAGTTATTCACTGCAGTCTGTGCATTCAAGCAGACCATCTACTGTATGACCATGTGTATTTTCTTTTTTGCTCAATTCAGAAGAGTAACAGTTTCTTTAAATAAGGTATGTGACGCTTTGACTTCAAAGCCATTAAGAGTAGATTTGAAGGACACAAGGTTTAAAAAAGAAAATAACGTTCATTAAATAGTCCCGGACGGGCAAGATGTGATTGAAAAAAGATAAATTGGGTCCAGTTTTTTTTTAGGCAGCACCATTAACAAGATCTGAAATATTCCTTGTGATGAAAAATGTGTTAATTTACTGTAAAAAGAGAGCTGGGATGGAAAGAATCTTGGCTCGAGTGCAAAGGAAAAGGATGATACATAAAACATTTAGCAAGGCTTTGCAGATAACATAAAAATGTGGCAATGCCCCCCCCCCCTTCCCCCCCATCTTAGTTCACTGAAACATCACCCGTCCTCCCTCCTCTTGTGTCTTCTTCCAGAACAAAGGTTAAGCAGGGGTCCTTGCTGTTTTCTTAGAGCCAGACTCCTCTGTGACTAAGTTTATCCAGACTTTAAATCTGGTCGTCCGCTTTGTTCATTCAGTGCGTCTGCAGTAACCTCTGTGAACTTTCAACGCTGGTTTGAAGTCCCCCATCATCTGTCTCAAGCACCTTATCAAACCCTTTGTGCACCATACATATACATCACAGGATCCACACAACCATTCAAAGTAGTACCTGTTAAGTTGTGCGGGGCAATACAACTCTAGTGTTATGTACACACTTCCATCTCCCTGCCTCACAAATGGTCTATTATGTCCGTCCACACAGCATGAGGAGCCAGATATTTACCAGAGGGGTTTATTATGAAGTAAGTTCAGCATACAGATGAGGACAGAATTATTAGCTATTTGTGCTGTTAAACAGAGCAAAGATGTTTACATTTACTTTGCACACAGAAACTAAATTATTTCACAAAAACCTGTCAAGGTGGGCTGGCAGAGTCAGGACCAAATAGCAGGACTCCAAAGACTGGCATAAAGATAGACAGATCTAGTTTTTAGATTGCTTTTTTGCAGGGTTCAGAGGCAAAGTAAGAAAATCTTCCCAGGAATAGAACTAGAAGATAGTCCAAAACAAAGACTCTTCAAGGTGAAACAGTTAACAGACAGACACACCGCCATGAGGGAACGATGCAACAAAGAACAGAGGGAAACAGAGGTAATATATACACAAGGTGTGATGAGACACTAGCAGAAAGCTAGATTCCCACCACCATGTTCCACTGTGGGGACTGAGGACGGTGTTCTTTGGGTTGTACGCCTCTCCCTTCTTTCTCCAAACGAAGAGCTGTAGTTTCGTCTTATTTGACCAAAGGACACACTTCCAGTATGCATAATCTTTCTCCAGGTTGTCCTTAGCATACTTAAGTTTGGCTTGAAATTGCCTCTTCTGGACAAATGGAGTTTTTCTTGGTTTGCAACCTTGCAGTCCATTCCTGTGCAGGGCTCCAGTGATTGTGTTCTCTGAGACAACAATTTCTTGGCTGAGTCATTCACCAGTGTCTTGGCAGTTGTTCTGCACATCTCTCACTAGTTTCCTTTCCAGAGTCTTTCGCTTCCTACAGAACTCTGCCAGGCGCGTTCTGTATTGTGTGACTCTCTTTGAATTCCTTGATGATACGTCTCACTTCTGTTCTTGACACTTGGAAACGCTGTGATAACTTTGCATGTTCATCTCCTGCTTTGTGAGCATCAACAATTCTTTTTCTCGAGTCTAAACTGATTTCTTTTGTTGTTGCCATGATGTTTTCTCAAGTTACAGTTCAAACCATTCCTCAAATTTTTATAGTGTGTAAATTAGAGAATAATGTTTAGTTGTAACTTGATTTTACAAACTTTGAGCATTCCAAAGTTAAAGCACATCTTTGCACAGCAGCCATTTTGTGCTATGGCTCAATAAAAAGATAAGGTTAATAATACTGACCCTGGTCATTTTTCTTTCTTAAATCTTTCTCTTATTGTGTGCTGATAGAAATAATTTATGCTTTTTAAAGAAAATTGGCACGTTTATAAATGGTCCTGCAACTGGTCCTGCAAATAAGTTTAGAGAGCCAATATATTTTACATTTATATTTGTTTACATTTATTTTAACCATCGGTGTGCTTGCTGTTCTACTATTTAATGTCCAGCTATCATGTTAGAAATTCACATGACACCTTAAAACATACAGTATACACATAATATAAAACATATACACGAGTGCATGAAGATGTGGACACCGGTGAAAATATGGCCCATACAGATGAATTTAAACCTTTTCTGAAATTACATTTGCTGATCAAATTAGTCGCTTCCTTCTTTATTATAAGCTTCTTTTAGTTAAAGCTAATGTTTGGCTTTTGTTTACTTTTAATAACTTTGAGAATGTGATCAATGATTTTGCCACATCCAAAGTGGATTAGTGCAAGAGTATGGGCAAGGCACTATTATCATCATTGCAGTTAGTCCAAAATGCTGGACTAAACCAATCTTGGCATCGTTACACTGGATACCTGTACAGTTTAGCATTTAGCATTTTTGTCCCACTTATAAATCCTTGCATGGGCTTGCCCCATATGTGCTGTATCTATCAGAGATGCTTTGCATATGAAGTTTTAACCCTCTATCAGATGCTTAGGTCAGCTGCACAGCAGCTGTGAGCAGCTCCAATCACCAAACTGGCTTCAGCAGTCCTTCGCAGTTGCAGCGCCCCCTTCCAGTCATCTGAATCACTAATAGTTTTCAAATTTCCTTTAAATACTCACCTTTTCGCAATCATTTTAATTACTTAGAATGGTATTTTAATGATATTCTCTTGCAGTTTTTTGAATTTTGCTTTCCTGACTTATTGATTGTTGTGTAGCACTCTGGTCAACATTCGTTAGGATAAAATGTGCTCTGTAAATGAACATGACTTCACATGACTTGAAATTCTGAACTTACGCTGCTCCAAATCAGCATAAGTTACTATGGTGATCAGGTTAAAAGAGATAGTGAAAACTCAGACTTTGGGCCAACATACCTCACTAACCCATTATCCTATGAAAGACCAGGCTGGGGAGAGTTTTTTTTATTGTGACAAACATTTTAGCTTTAACCCTGTTATGTTGCATGAATGCAAAGATTTTTGTGGACTGGTCTTGTAAATAATGATGAACTCAAGCTCTTTATGGGCCTCATGAATCAATATCTAATTTCCCCTGAGTTGTTTGCCTCAGGCTTTCTGTGGGGTATCCAGTGGCTGTCCTTGATCTTTTAAATATCCATTTGCATACAAGCAGCGCATTTTATCTTCAGTGTCTACCCAAAGGCTCAACTGTATGCAAATAGCCTTTTAAATATGAAAATACTCACAGTTATTAAAAAAAAGAAAAACAAATAATAAATAAATGTGTTAGCCCATGGCAAAATGGCAGCACTGCTGAGCAAAGTCTTGCTTTGGCATCTTTAGGCCTCTTTTGGCCACAAAAGTAATTATTTCCTTCATAAGGAAAATTACATACATTTCAATGATCATTAGTTTTCTTCTTTTCAAGCTGAAAATCTCAGTTGTGTATTATTTTACTGAAGAACACCAGCTTTGTATACAAACAATGTGAGAAAAAACTGTCATAGAAAACATCTGTCTTTTCTGTATATTTTGTACTTACATAAAGCAAATGTAAATGGTTTACCTTTATGCTGGTCACTGAAGTAACTGAAATATGGTGGGCAGGTTATGGTGACCACCTCTCCAACCCTGGCTGAAGGCCAGCAGGCGACGCTGTCCCACATGCCTTGGCACCCTGCCAGGTGAAAGAGATGTTTTAACAGACATGTGGAAGCACAAAGACCACGATAACAAAATTAAATTGTGTTTAACACGACAGCCATGACATGAGTAAATAAATAATTAATGCCACGCAGCAGCTGCACAGTATCATTTAATTTTCGTCGAGGAACTCAGTTAGAGGTTTCCAGCTTGGTAATTTGGGTTTACAAAGCCTGCTCTGGGCTGTCTTATCGTCATTTTAAATTTAAATGTGTTGATGTATCACAATCAATGTCGGTTTGACATTTCTCTGATCATAAACTGCCTGAAAATATTTGTTCTTGCATTTCAAATTTAATATACATTTACACTCAGCAGCCACTTTATTAGACATACCTTGCTAGTTTAGTGCTGCACCCATTTTGCCTTCAGAGCTACCTAATTCTTCATGGTATAAATTCAGCAAGGTGCTGCAACATATTTTGGTCCACACTGACATGATTCCATCGCACAGCTGCTGCGGATTTGTCAGCTGCACACCCATGATCAGAATCTCCTGTTGCACCACATCCTAAAGGTGCTCTATTGGCTTGAGGTCTGGTGACTGTGGAGGCAATTTGAGTAAAGTGTTCAAGAAATCCAGATTGAGATGATTTGAGCTTTGTGACATGCAGGGTTATCCTGCTGGAAGTAGTCATCCGAACAGGGGTACAGTGGGGTCATAAAGGGATGGACATGTGTTTAAACAATACTCACAGAGGTCCAAAGTGTACCAGGAAATGATCCCACACACCTCGACATCACACCAGCCTGAACCACTGTCACAAGGCATTCATGCTTTCATATTGTTTACACCAAAACTCTGACCCTACCCTAATGTTGCAGAAATTGAGACTCATCAGATGAGTTAACGTTTTTTCAAGTTTCCTGTTCTTAGTTCTGCTTCAAGGTTTGACATGTTGTGCACTCAGAGATGCTCGTCTGCATACTTAGATTGTAATGATTGCTTATGCCTTCCTATCAGCTCAAAGTAGTCTGACCCTTCTCCTCTGACCTCTGGAATCAGCGAGGCGTTTTCGCGCAGCCGCTCACTGGATAGTTTCTCTTTTTCAGACCATTCTCTAGAAAGTTTAGCGAGCACTTTCTGAAATCTACTCACTATGAAAATGTTTTATTGTCTGCTGAAAAATGCCTAGATTTATTCTGTCGCATAGCCATAGGTCGTAAGCGTATGGTTTCTCACAAGCACACATGGTAACTCAGTTACACAGGACATGACCCCTGAGTGCAACTTCAACTTCCTTCCTGTTGAGGAAGGAGGCAGGGAAGTAGAAAAACGAGGGCCATTGCAGAGATAAGAAACGCTGTTTCCACTGTACGTTCACATAACGCAGCATGCAGTATGTACTGTGCAATATTATGTAGCCATTTTTTTATTACAATGTGAGCAGATGGAGATAGCACTAAAAATGCTTAGCATGAATATTTCACTGTTCTTAAAGTCACAGGAAGGACAGTCAACCAAATATCTCAGTATAAATATCTGAGCATAAATTAATTTTCAACTTTCATTTGGTGTTTGTGTTTAAAAATATAGATGCATTTTTACCCACTTTAACTGGATAAAAGCATATTTCTGTTACGGTATGCATGCCGTTTCCTAATTTTTTTTTCCTTTTCCCCTCATTACTGTGCCTCCCTATTTGTGTCTCCCACTGTTTTTTTTGTCATTGTATTTCACATTTCTATTTCTATGAAAGTTATTTTCCCTCTCGTGGCTTGCTGTTTTTTTAATTTCCTGCATGTCATTGTATGATTCTGCTCGCCTTAAACGTCTTCCTTGGTGCTTATTCCTCTGTCTCTTTCAGTTTACCTGGTTGTAAACCTCCTGTCTCACATTTTCCATTGTGCCTCATTGAGTTTTGATTTTCTAATTGCATTTTTATTATTTTTTCCTTGTCTGCTACCACCTCCACCACCACTTTTTTTTTCTCTAAACTTTGTACCGCAGTGCAATGATTAGAGGGCCGTGCTTATTAAAGCAATGGTTGGTTTGCTCATCTTCATGTCAAACAACAATATAATTATCATGTATTTTGATTCATATGAGTGGCAGCATTTGGTTAAAGCAATAATATCTTTTATGTTTTTTTTATTATTTGATATGTTTTGTCCTCACTTCCATGATAAGGACTTTGTTTGTTCCTCTGATCAGGCTGAGGATAAATGAAGCTTTGCTAGGATTAGAAATCACTCCATACACCGATGCCCCCAAAGCCCCCAACAGCTACAGTGCCTGTGGCTGTAGAGACAATTACTTTGATACTGATGATGATGATGATGATGGTGGTGGTGGTTACTATTATTATTATTATTCAGCAAGTTCTAAAGTTTTGGAAAATCTATAGTTTATTTCTTAAAGGAACACTTATTCATGACGAATGTGGGGAATGACCTGCTAAATTAGACTGAATCTAAGAATATACAATTACATCAGTTTGTTTAAAGATGGTTGACTTGTGACACTAATGATTATAAACTTTAACTTTCTCTTTTATAGGCTTTTACCAGTGCGCTAAATTTGGTGTTGCTGGTTTGGAAATTCCAACAGGGGAATGATTCTAAAAAAGTTTTGAGGAAATCAAAAAATATATACAGTAATACTCTCTCACTGTTAAACTAATAAATTGTTGGAAGAGTTGACTGCAGGAAATTCACTGATGCTGCTATAGAAATGCATTTCGGAACTATCAATTTGTACTCTGCCTGACGTCACCTCACTTCTTATTTACTAGCACTGCCTCCCACATTTCCTTTAAATAACCTTTTGCACACCCTAAAGAGCCAGAGAGACTAAATATGTTTTCTATAATGACCTGAAGTGACGTTCCCAGAAGTGCTATTTTCACAGCGCACTTTCTCCAGCTCGATCTGGTTCACCACGTCACACATCTGCACCGATATCACCTGCGGACGAAACAGAAAGCACATTTAAGTGTCAGGAATGAAAAATGCCTCTATTACCCTGCAACAGAAAGAACTTCTAGTCAGCAAGGGTGGAGACAAGAACAGATGTTATACACCAAAAAGTATGAACTTATAATTATACGAACATTTTCTATGTCACCTTCTTGCAACACCTGCTCATTATGCTATATTTTCTTAGATGGAACTAATGACTAATAATATAGTAAATACAAAGAAATTTTCTCAGCCTCTTCTTTGCTAGGGAAATAGATGCTCTTGTGCAAATAAATTAGGGAGTAGAGAAGGGAGCTACTGAGTAATCCACTGTGACTGTTCATCTGTGTCAACATGGGCTGAAAAATGCAGGATGACAGCCGCTAGTGGAGAGCCAGTGGGTCAATGAAAATGTGTAAGATGAGCAGTGAGGAGCTTGAGAAGGTCACTGGAGATGAAGAGAGAAAAGTCTGCGTGAAGCAGAGCGTATTCATGAACTCCTAGTGAAGAGCTTCACTGTGCACCTTGCTAACCGAGCGGCAACACCCAAAGCAGTAAAGGTCAGAGTGAGGAGGGCTGAAGCACAAAGACCAAGATGTATTTACGCTTGTTTAACTCATGCTCTTTATAATTGGTCCTTCATGAGTCCCAGCCACCTTTGAGCTGTCAAACATCAAATGATCCTCATCAATCATCCAGAAATGTCCTACTTAGCGCAGGGTTGAGTTCCCAAATGATATTACATTGCTGTAAACAGCAGTCAGCAGTGCAATATGCACCCCAGGCAAAAGAAACACCCCAAACCATCACAAATGAAAGAGGACATCTCTCAGAGCAAAAGCAACAAGCAGAGAAGCATCATTTTAGTAGTTTAATGAAGCATGGTGTAGTCAGATGCACATCTGTTAAACAAGTGATAATCACACACCACCCACATTGAAATATCAGCTGAATATTGGGCTTATACAGTATCAGCCTTCTTAACTGCTACAGGAAATCTACAGATATTAATAAAAATGTCCTGCTTGATCATCTGTCATAAGATAGTGCTGAGAGGACCCACAAGCAGAACACAGAAGCTAGTGGGTGACAAAAAAAAAGCCTTTAGAGGGGATCCAAAATGAAAGCACATGGAACACAAAGAGGAAACACATGCAAACAGGAGCCAAAAGGGGAGCTAATGGTTCAGTCACACTAGGGTAAAAATAGAACAGCAACCCATTTGCAATTAAGAAAAATTGGTGGTTGCCCAGTGATTGCACTGACTTCTGTTTCAGTTGGAGTGGTCAAATAATTGGCCACAGGTTCAGCAGGAAACACCCTGAACCTCCGAGCACCTACTTTTGATCACAAGGTGATTGCACAGTTCACCTGGTGGAAGGCAGCCTCTCTCCAAACAATCGGACTGACTGCAGTCACACTCGGACAGTTTCCAAATAATTTGGACATATCTCTTTGTCATAGTGTACTTGACTCAATCGGTTGTCGATTTTTTTTGGTATACTGATTATATTCCCATATTAAAGCAAGGCTGCTGAGCACACATATGGTTCTGCAGTTAACTTGTCATCCTGAAGTAACTATTAGTGGAGGAATTTCTGAATTTCTGTTTCAAAGTCTCTGGCTGGACTCTGAATATAAGTTGTTAATGTGAATTTCTGTATATAAACCACAACAGATTTGCAATTTTTGCTGATTTATCCCAGTCACAAGCAGATTGCAACTGGCAACATGATCCCATTCAATTGCAAACCTTCTTATTGCTGTTTTATCACCATCTTGATGCACCAAGGTCACTTTGAAGACCTGGTCGTAGCCTTGGTCTCGGTTTTCAAAGCAACCATTTCAAAGGCAATGAGACTGCAAATTAATTTCACACAGTAGCAATAATTTTGGTTGTGCTGTGGTCTCCAACTACTGCATTCCCTAGTGTGACTGTAGCATTAAACAAACAGCCCAATAAAGATAAGGGAATATAGAGCTAATTGGTGACTGAAAGCAATCATCAACAGGTGAAGACTATGAGGGTGGAGACAACAACCAGAAAGGAGCGAATGCAACTGCACAACAAACGCAAGGAGGGATACTGACAAAATCAAAACAGGAAGCAAAGCTCAGGATCATAAGAATTCAGGACCATGAAATCAACTTTTAAAGAAAAATCAGAGGACATTTTTGAATAAGATTGTTAACTAGTTCTTATGCATACGTACTGTTTTCATAAACTACTTATTTCTCTTTATTGTAAAAAATATATATATTTGCAAGTTAATTCATGTTGTCATGTTTTTTTAATCTTGAATTTATTCAAGTGTAACTTTTAAGTTACACCTACTTTTACTTTTAATTAAAGTTTAAGTAGTAGAATCTAAGTGGGATCCAGCTTTGGGAGCAACATATTAGTGCAGTCCCAATGCTTCTGGCAGCAACACACAGTTAGTGCAGAACAACTCCCCTCTCAAATATTAGACTTAGATGAAATTATTATGAAGAGCAGTAAGTTATTCTTGAATGAGATCAGGAAGACTGGAGTGCTTTACTTCACAACTTTCGTTTTTAGTAATGTGTCAGTTGACATTTTGTGGAGGTGTGCCCAGAATTTTTTAGAATAGGATGGCACAGAGGGATCCAGCAGTGGGTAAGTTTTATTTTTGTTTGGTTTTTTTTCTATTAGAAATGAAAACTAAACAAAAACACTTGAAAATTGATTGAAGATTTGGTGAGTTATAAATATTTTAATGTGCACAGACAGCTTGCATCCATAAATTAGGAGACCAGCAATTATATAGCAGGAACAGTGATGCACAAGATTTATCCATCCAATTTATTCCACTTATCCAAGTCGGGGGGGGGGGGGGGGGGGGGCCGCCTGCCCCGGAGGG
>VUQK01044040.1:66515-76671 GCA_015106715.1 Bujurquina vittata
CCAGATGCAGCTTAAAGCTGATTCGCATCAGCAAATGTTGGAAAAAATCCACAGCAGGTTGCTTACCCAAAGAACAGATAATAAACTCACTGGTCACTTCATTAGTTACACCTTGCTTGTAGTGAGTTGACTGGGTTCTACATTGCATAAACGCAACAAGGTGCGAGAAACATCAGAAATTTTGGTCCATAGTGACAAGATAACGTCATGCAGTTGCTGCAGATATTTTATTTGTGACATGATCTGTTATCCTGCTTGAAGAAGCCACCAGAAGGGTGTGATCATAAAGGGATGAGAATGGTCAGAAACAATACTCAGGCAGACTGAGCAATTTTGGCAAACACGATAGTTGATATGAGAGAACCTGGTGAGGTCTTCTGCTCCTGGTGCCTATCTGCTTTAAGGGATTCTGTGCATTCAGTAATGCTCTCCTGCATAACTTTGTTTTGACAAAATGTTTGAATTACTGTTGTCTTCCTCTCAATCTGGTGATTCTCCTCTGACCTCTGGCATCAACCAGGCATTTTCACCCAGAAAGCCACCGCTCGCTGGATATTATCTGAGTTCAAATGTTCCCCATTCTGTTACTCAGGTTGAACAAGTTGCCATGAGCATATAAACATGCATAAATTCACTATGTTGCTACCATTTAATTGGTTGTCTAGATGTGTGTATTAAGCAGTTGAACAGGTGTACCTATTGCAGTATTAACAGCTATACAGAGCAACTTAAGCACTCAGAGTATTTTCTTTACTCTTCACTCATGCTGCACTTTATTCTGTCTTTAAGCACAGTCCAAGGACACTTTGAAATATAGCCAGAGAAAACCCACGCAAACACGGGGAGAACATGTAAAGTCCACACAGAAAGCCCTCGGCCAAGGTGGATTCAAACCTGCAACTTCTCACAACACTGCTAGCCAAGACTCAGTAAGTGTAAACAACTTTGATTTTTAAATTCCAGTGATTATGCATGCTGATTCACCACATTATAACAGAGACATCCTGAATGCCATAACACCTGTATTGTCTCTACAATGACAAATCTGCATTTAAATAATTTTTTTCATTCGTTTTTTAAGCCTATTTGAATGAATAATAATAATATCTATCCCAGAATTTTAAGTCTGACATTGATAATTAAAGTAGTTTCGTGTCCTCCAGCTTTTGGAAAATGCAACTCATTTTGAATGTGAAGTTCCCCAAAAGCTATTAATGCTGCATAAACAGAAGAAAGTCCCTCATCAGGGAAGAAAACAGACCTAACAGTGGAATGTGTGCATGGCTTTATACTGGAGGCTGCTGGGATCAAGCCCTCTCTATTGCATGGAGGTAGTTTATTAGTTCACATAATCCTGTATATTGTGAATAGAGCCAGAACACACAAAGAAGGAGACCAATGATAAAACAGTCATCAGAGTTCACAGCAAGGGATTCATACAGCTGGAGTGGTTGAATTTCCTCATCCACAAAGATACAAGAGTGGTAGGGGATGTGACAGTGATATATGACTGGGCTCAAAAAGCAGAAGACAAAAACTAAGTGCCTGCCGCATGAGATGCTGGAAACCTATAATATCAAGCATTTAGACAGCCCAACTATGGAGATGGCTGTATTGAGCAATGAATCAAAATGTCAATTTCAAACTATGCAAAGCTGTGCCGATGATATGTGGACCTCAGCAAAGACTTAGCAACAAACAGGCACACACTCACACACACACACACAACATATATGTATGTTAAATCATTGTGCATAAATATCTTTGATATTTTCTTAGCGCAGAGCTCATCATGTTGATTGACAGGCTGTTGCTGCAAGTTTTTAGTGATTGCTGTCATTTAAAGTGGCTCCTGGGCTTGTTTGAGATAATGATCAGATAAAAAAAAAAAAAACTGCTGAGAGAAAAATGAAAGGTGAAACTCGTGTTTGTGTGCGACCAGACGGTGTGGACTAATGTGTTCATACCCATTCTACGCTTCACTGGACAAAAAAGCAGCATTTACATAATGGTTACCTGTGCAGCTTTCCTACATGTCTGCATACCTATCATTCCTTCTGATTTTAATTTAAATTCACCAGATTTGGTGATATGTGGTTTGACTTGACTTGACAGGAAGACTATGAAAGTTTTAATAGGTCACTAAAACTTATAAATACTCTGCTGTAAAACACAATATTTGCCTCTGAGATCGAAATTTAAAGTCTCAAAATGCAAAACAGCGCCTGATTATATTTACTTAGTTACAGTCAACCACTGGCATAGACACACAATCGTGAGAGGATACTGAGGCGGAATTTTTATTTCATTTTTTTTCCACGCTGGAACCAAAACAGAAAAGTCATTTCCAAGCATCTGAACGAAAACTGTTTGAAGAGATGAAATGTGTTCGGGCTGCCCCTCCCACACCACCCCACAGCACAAATGGGTTTCTGTTATTATTTGACAGAAAAGTTCCTTAAGGTTTTTCTCGCTTGGTCTCATATTCAGAAAGAGAAAGAGAAATCATCCCCCACCCCCCACCCCGCCTGTCCTTGCTCTTCTCCCTCTCCAATCTGCATTCTGTTAAATCAATAACAGTGTAATACAGCCACTAACATACCCTTTGCAACCACTTTCTGCTCTTTACTCAGCACCACGAATCCTTATTAGATATGCTGATGAAATTTATTGTAAAGCAGCCGACTGAGGAGTTTAAAAAAGGACACTTATAAACTGTATGCGAGCCAATAAAGTATGCCAACTAATGACGCATCTGGCTGAGCTAAAGCGTCAGGGTGGGCCTGACAATTGAGAGTCGTCAGAGGTGAGCGTGCAGAAATTTTCACACAGGCACTTAGACAGTCAAGTATTCCTAGAGAGAGCTTTTTTGGAAGGCATTAAGGAAGCTTTGCTGATGGAAGGATGACTAAAATCAGCACAAAATTATATCCATTATCACAGACTCCTAAACTTCTCTTTGAGTTTTTCCTCTCACATTTCTGAAACTGTAACAAAAAGCCTCTTCGGTTCACTGAAACTGCAGGTGCCTGACAGAGATTAGATGAATGATGAGCAAATCTCTGTCAGCAACTACTTGAATTAAGTGAGACCACTCTTCATATTTCAAGTATGATCAAATGTTGACTGTTTTGAACTGGTGCTAAACAATAAAACTGAACTGAAACTGACCAAACATTTCTGAAAACTGAGACAACTGCAGACAGCACTTTGGTTTGTTGCTCACAAAAAAAAAAAGAAAAAAGAAGACCAAGCATACAACTGAGCAGCCTAGCAGATCCTCTTGTCTGACTTCTGCATCTACAGTGACTGTAATTTTAAAGCGATGCGGGAGAGCCTGTGCATCCATCACTCACACAGTGCAGACATAGCAGAACCCCTGCAGCAACATGCAGTGCCACTGAAAGGTGACATATTACCAGGTGGCAATGCTCACAGCCTTTCGGTGTAATTTTTAAACCCAGAGAGAGCACAACTATTTACGAAAGTACTAAAATATAGTCGAGTTAAATTACTCCACTCATCCACCTGGGAGAACTGTTGAAAATAGCCCTGTATGAGCTGTCCCTTTGTACACAAGAAACCAAACAGGAGCAGAAATAAAGTTAAAAGCAGCTAGGGTGGTGGATTTCATGTACAAAAATCTTTTTCTTTTTTTTTTTGAGGAACCTGAATCACTGCAGATGCCGGTGATTCTGATCGGAACCTCTTTCATATGCTGACAGGCTACATAGTGTATATTTATACAACTACACTTGCGGTTCATATAAAATATAGGGTGGTCCTGTTGCCAGCCATTGAAAGTGCTTCAGCTATGCATATATTGCAAGCAGCCTAGTTTTTCTTGTTTTTCTGTTTTTTTAAGTCGCGAATTGTGAGGAGATGAACAGGAAATATCATCGAGCGCAAAAAGTCAATTAGTCTGTAAAACGTTTTGTGTGTCTGTGTGTGTGTGTGTTTTAAGAACAATGACATTAAACTTACTCGGAAAAGCTCTTTAAAGTTTAAGAGTAGATTATATGGTTGTAGTAAAAGTGTATCTATAAATTAATGGCTTCAGCGTCAAAGAGAGACAGACTTACTTTTGGCAGAATTCCGCACAACATCAGAAGGCAGAGCAGCTGTGAACAATCCATCCTCTCCTTAGATTCTTCTTATTCTTGCGAGGGCGGAAAAAAAACACCTTCGGAAAGCGGTGTAAGTGTTTTAAGGAGAAGTGCGTGTGTATGTTTGCGAGTGTTTAGATGCGTGAGGTAAATCGCCGCCGCCGCCGCTCCATCGGATTGCGCTTTTCTCTGTGCGCTCTCTGTGCGCTCCGTGTGCGCGGGAGAGCAGCGTCTGCTTCCCTGTACCCGCCCCCTCTCCCATTCACAACTCCACGGCGACTGTCCCTGAAGACTGTTAACAAGACTGTTAACAAGTCTGTCGGGATGGTTAATTGTGAGATGGTGTGCTGTGAACGGCTGTCCTCAAATGTAATCTGGAGACTCTGAGATAGCTGGTGTTGAGGAACATCCGCTGCGGATTAAAACCTGCAAGACGGCGTTGGTGTTTTTCTGCAAATTGTATTTAAATCCAGCAACACAAGGAAATCCCACTGGAAAAAAATACTGCAATTAGTGCACTAAATAAATAGTATAGAGCATACTTAACTAATGAAACTTGCAAAAATAATGTCTTAGTTGCACAGATTCACTGTCAGGAATAAATTCTGCCAAACGATGATTCATCTGACATGTATTTATTTATTTAAAGAATCAAAAACAGGGAGTCTGGAGAGACTAAGAATAATAACACCTAAAAATAAATATAACATGCAAGTTTTAGAGGTTTAAACACCTGACAAATATGTTCTTTCGTCGTGAAATATTTGCCAGGATAACTTAGTGAATATTTGTTGTGCATATTTTCTTGGTTACAGCTTTCTTCTTGGTGTCTTTGTTGGTGCATCTCTACTTTGCATTTTACTACCACCAAACATAAATCAGCAGGATGCAGTGAAACTAATTGCAGGGATGCACATTGTGTTTATATGCTTGTTCCCCTGCATGTTCATTACGTGCACTAATGAAAACAAAAAAAAATTGACTCAATATCACGCAGCATACACTGTGTACTTCTCTATATTGTACTTAGAACAATAGAGAAAGGCACTGTGGGGACAGAAACTGGTTTGTAGACTCTGGATTATAACTCTTCAGTTTAAGCACAGTGACCATCCAGTTTTTGGTTGTTGTTGTCTTTGTTTGTTTGTTTGTTTGTCTTAGAGCCCAAATGTTAGGACAGGAGCAGTGAAGTGTTACACTAACAAAGGCTAGCTTGGTTAGCAGAGTGCATGCATCTGTATGTGTGCACCCTGCAGACAGATAGCTGATAATTAGTGTTGTATAAACAAAATATTGTTAGGCTTTCCCTTAGTGGTGCAGTGGTTAGGGCTGCTGACCCACAGCAAGAAGGTCCTGGGTTGTGAACCACCATGCATGTTGAGTGAGTTTGTGATTCTTAATTGGCTGTATGATTGTCTGTCGCCTGACAGACATTTATGAAATGATATTCTCACCCACTAAAGGAATATTTAATGCATCAGTTTATCCCTCATTTTATCAGAAACATGCAAAATCACATCTCTTGATTTTTGTTTTGCCGAGATTATGGAATATTGCTCTTAAATATCAGAAACTAAAGCTTTCAGATAAATATAGTGGTAGCAATATATTAATAGTCTCTGAGATAGAGGAGCAGAGGTATGCAGTGATAAGAATGAGTATGACTCAAAAATTCCCACCTCGCCCTCTGGGTGGTCTTTTGCCCTCCAAGCTTGGGTCCTCTTCCAGAGGCCTGGGAGCTTGAGGGTCCTGTGCAGTAGCTTAGCTGTTCCCAGGACTGCGCTCTTCTGGACAGAGGTCTCGGATGTCGTTCCAGGAATCTGCTAGAGCCATTCTCCCAGTTTGAGGGTCACTGACCCGAGTGTTCTGATTACCACCAGGACCGCTGTTACCTTCACCTTCCGCAGCCTTTCTAGCACTTCTCTGAGCCCTTGGTATTTTTCGATCTTCTCATGTTCTTTCTTCTTGATGTTGCCATCACTTGGTATTGCAACGTCTATCACTATGGCTTTCTTCATTTGTTTGTCGACCACTATATCCGGTCGATTACATCACAAGTTTGTCTGTCTATATTTGGAAGTCCCACAGGGACTGTTATTCTCGAACACCCTTGGAGGTGCATCCCATTTTGACCTTGGGACTTCCAGGTCATACTCGGCACAGATGTTCCTGTATACTATGCCAGCCACTTGGTTATGGCGTTCCATGTATGCCCTGCCCGCTTGTACCCTGCTGTTATGTGCTGGTGTGTGTGTATATAATTGGTACTGTACATTTCATACAACAAAATTATATATTTAATGCACGCCCTGCTTTATTAAGGTGAAATAACACTAGTCCCATAAACTACACTAGCTAGCTGTTGTTTAAAAGCTAAGGCTAACAAGAACTCACATACATATACATGCAGTGAAATTCTCTGCATTTAACCCATCACATATGGAGTATGTAGCACACACAGCACAACGTGGAGCAGGGGGCAACTAGAAAGCTCCTGGGAAAAATCACTTTTGGCTAAATGGACTGAGCATAACAGTCTTGTTGTGACTTGACCGTGGTCCCTGAGCCTTAGATGGATCACATGCCGAGGAAACATCTTGGTTTTATCCAGTAAAAAAAACAAATTAGATAAAATAAAGATTTTCTCCTTAATCTATGTCAAACAATGATGTCCCAAAGGTCTGTAGCTGCTAGGCAACAGTAGCAGTGCATCATAGGCTAGACCATCCCATTTTCCTGAAAACAAAAGTTATGAGGTAGAAGGTGCACAGCGCAGTTGTAGAGGTACAGTAGGAAGGAGGAGGGACGTCTATAGCAGGTGGCCACCAGCTCGTTACCCTGATGTGGGAGTAAAACAGCCTGGTGTGACACGAGGGTTAGAAATCTATAAAGAGAGATGCACTGAACAGCTACTTGCTTCAATGACAAAAAGTCCATTACCCAAATTGCACTGGGGCATCCCTTTGTAATTGCTAATGCATAAAGATGAGCACAGTGTGATTAAAAATAACAAGCCGCACCAAGTGACAGACGCAAAATTGTCAATAAGCTCTTGCAGAGCCTCTAAAATCTACTCGTCCCCTGCAGTCACAAAAATACACTCATCATCCATCCTGACTGCGACACCGGACGACCCCTCCATCTTCTTAAGTCGCAGTGGTACACTCATGCTGTCTGTGTCACGGTGGCTCCACTCACAGCTGACTGGACCTCACAGCACAGTAAGGATGTCTCTGCCTGAGCTCTCCCATGAATATTGATGAATAGTGTGCTTGGCACAGCGTAACACAACAAAATGTGTACCAACACAAAGAGCATACTTGCTTTACTTAATGCATTCTTTCTTCGGGTGACATCACAGGTTATTTTTGTCGTATGACGTCACTCCATGGTTTGTATCTAATTTGAGATTGAAAACGTACATGCTGCTTTTACTGTTATTTAAGGGGTGGTGTCAAAGCACACTGCAGTTTAGGAATCAGAGCCAAAATTTTGCAACTACTATACTGAAGGTCATGATAAATCTTGGAAACATTTTTTTCTTATATATAGTTATGGTTTTTTGGAGTTACTGAAAAGGGCTGATGCTTTTAAAAAGTATATTCGTATGACTGCACAAACCTCTTTCCTTTCCTTTCAGATGGATAGCACAGAGCAGCTCCTGTGTGAAAGAGACAATTTTTTAAGTCATTAGATTAAAATAAATCTATAGTTTCTCTTATATGATTGGATTAGAATCACATCTGACCTTTAGACCAAGAGAGTGATATACTAGACCACCAGACCATGGAAAATTAATGGATTTCTCTCTGAGTAAGGCCAAGAGTCTTTCAGGCTACTGAATTAATCTTGGGCCACCTTCATATGTACGGATGGGTTCACAATGAAGAGGCAAAGGATGACAATAAATATATTATTATTTCTAAAGTAGGATAAATTGTTCCTCTAGGGCTCAGAGAAAAGTAATGATTAAGTAAATAGTCTCTAATTTAGATATTTTCTTTAACCATCTCAAATTCTTTAGCACAATATCAGTGAGTTGTGTGCGTGAACTCTGTTGGGTTACACATGCAGGTTTAGGCAAGTTACATTATCTTTAGTTTTAGCAGCTTCTTTAGTTTTTCTGTGGCTGAAGGGGCATGCATACAGAAAGGAGACTAGCACTAGATCCATGAAATGTCAATAAAACAGTTGCAGTGATGGGTGAAATAACAGAGTTAAAGCGTCTTCCAATGGGCGCGAATGATACAGCTGACGGGTGTGTGACACATGGGAAATACGCAAGAGGGTTACCAGAGCCTGAACTGTCCATTACCATCTGTCAGCTACAAAATTGCTTTATATGTAGCTGGTGTTACTACATGTGCTACTCAGACTGTTGTGTTCATGTGATTTTAAATTAAATAAAATGAATGCTACATAAAATGTGTTTTATGTAATTGCTCAAAGTCCCAGATCCACCAATGGTCAGTGTCAGTGCTAAACCCTCTTTTGTGCCATTAACTACTGCCATGAGTTAATTGAAAGTGCAATGTCAAGCTTGTGGACACAGTTATTTTTGCAGCTTGCCTCACTGCGTATGTATTTGTAGGAGTTTACAATTAATAGCACAAAATTTAAGACAGATTTGCAAAAGTTTGCAGCAGGAATTGTACAACAAATTGTGCCACATTTAACGCAGAAAAAAGAGGATGGCAGCAGAAGATCGTATAATGAGTGTATAATTGATACAGTTGGATTTTATCAAAGCTGTGAGGTCAGTGCCAATGTCTCCACTGTGTCCTCTTCTGAATGAGTTTCAGTTGATTAGTAGAGTAGCTGTTCCCTAATCAGTTCTTGTTTTGGTATCTTCTCTGGTGAACTTGGTGTTTCTGTCCACTGAGTTGATGTGTTGACCAGGGAGGGTACCAAGGAAAAAAGGCTATAATTTCTGGACAGTAGCCTGAACAATTTCTTCCAATCTGAGGGTGACAGTTTGGGTCTTTTCTCGAACCTTGGCAAAGTGGTGACACGTCAGAATAACTTCTACTTATGTATAATAATTTCAACTGATGATCATGGAATCTACAGCTTCTGGAAGGGACTTCCCAAAGCTCTATTGAACGTTTGTGGACTATACTCAACAGCCAGGTCTACAAAATACCCAAATTTCAATGAACACAATCAATTGTGAGAAGAAGAGTAGTCAAAACCCACTCTTCATCAGGTTTTAACTGAAAAAGGCTCTTGGATGAGAATTGAAGCATCTTCATGAACTCAGTACTGGGTCCCAAATTGTTTATTATCTATAATAATGATATATGTAGAGTGACTAATGTTTTGAATTTTGTGGTATTTGCAGATGATACAACTATTTTTTTGTTCTGGAGATGATCTAAAACAGCTTTTGGAGGTTGTTGGAAAAGAAATAGATAAACTTAAACATTTGTTTGATAGAAATAAATTATCTGTTGTTTGGTAATAAAGAAATTAACACAAATGTAAATCTGGAAATTAATAATGTACTGATTTAACAAGTCTTGCAATATATGTTTCTTGCAATTTTGGATCACAAATTATGTTGGAAACCTCATATCAAACACGTGTGTAATAAGATGGCAAAAACTTCAGGGATATTAAGAAAAAATAAGGCATATTTTGAACAATGAAACTTTGCACACTCTTTACTGTACAATGTTATTGCCATTCTTAGAATATTGCGTTGACGTCTGGGGTAACACATTTAAACACGGAATAACGAATACCGTTTTCCCGAGATAACGAGATAAATAACGCGTTATCACGGGAAAACGAACTTTGTTTTCTTGAGATAACAAGTTAATTTACCGATGGTTTTCTCGAGATCACGAGATGATTATCTTTTATTGAATGCTCATGAACAGCTTCTCAGTGTTCTTAAAACCTTTCCAAGAATGGACTGAAGCTGAAAATGTCAGATTGTGGAGAACCTGCAGCTCAATGTGGGTTTTCTTTAGCTGAACAAATAACCGTAGACCTCCGTCTGCTGACGATCATATTCTATATTGTCAAAACCAAAACAACAACCCCTG
>VUQK01044042.1:14041-28385 GCA_015106715.1 Bujurquina vittata
CTTCTCTGGGTGCCAAAACCTCCCAAAAATTTGGTTTTTTTTTTCTTTTTTTTTTTAATTTATTCTTTTTTTTTTTTTTTTTTTTTTCTTTTTTTTTTTTTTTGGAAAGGTTGGATATCGCTTATTTTTTGGTCTGTAAAGCTTTTAAGTCACCGTTATTAAATCTGAAGTTACAATAACAATCAATAAAGTACAGACAGCTGTGCACTATGGGAATAATTAGCACCCTCGCAGTCCATTTCTGACCAATCAGATCATTCAGGAAACACTTGCTGTAAAACACATTCATTAAAGTGATGTAATGGAAACAGCCACGGCTGATATGTGTGTGCATGTATAGCAGTTTTTGTGAGGACCGCAGTGAACTTTGGAACTTGTGAGGACATTTTGTACAGTCAAAGTGGAGACATGTCTTCAAAGCAGTGGTAGAGGCTTCGGATTTGAAGGGATTTGGGTTTGATTAAGCCCCCAAGGTTTAAAAAATGGAGTTAATGTCACAGAAGGGCAAACACCTGCAGTTCCTCTAATGTCCATTTGAGGCGCTTTGCGAAAGTGAGTCAGTTCCCAAAGCCCCCATTGTTAAACTATCCAGAGGAGAAGTAAACGGCCTCATAGATAAAAACAGTTCGGGGTCCTGTAGCTCATTCACAAATCAGGGGGAGGGGGAATTTTCTCACACATTTAACTCTCTAACCCATAATTAAGTGTTGTGTGATTAATTTGCACTAACAGACCATCCAAGAAGTCTGAGCTCCTGTTTTTTGGGAATAAAATTCTAGGATTTTACTGTGATGCACCAATGCAGCTTATGGATGCAGCATGCGAACCAGCTAGCTAGCATTACTCCACACACTCCAGTCTCTCATCCAAACCGTGTTTCATTTACAGTCTGAGTTAGAATCAGGTTCAGGTGGATGGAGGGACCTCTGAATGGTCATATGAACTAAGGTCCTCTCAAAGATAGAAATACCAACGTCTGTGTGTGTGTTTTACAGTGATCTGCACCACAACGAGGTAGAAGAGCTGGAGGAAAACACATTTGCTGGTCTGCTATCACTACGCTCACTGTAAGCACACACACACACACACACACACACACACAAACACACAAACATACATGCACAAACACACACACACGCATGCACAGGCGGTTTAATTGGCCGGCAGATCATGAGCAGCAATCCCTCTATAAGTATTTCCAAATGGAAACCCACTTAGTCATCCAGGTGGTCCGCTCATTGACGGGTCAGGTTTGATGCCACAGTTTGGAACAAAGACAAGAATCTGCACAGCACTACACCTGACACTATGGCTCATACTAACAGTACTTCTAGTACCACTGCATTTTGTACTTTTGCATTTTTGTAGCTTCCAGTATTTCAGCATCTCAAACTGAGGAACGGGTCACGCCGCTCTGAACATTATGACTAATTTATTATGGTATTATAGATGTAAGAGTATTATGTGCACACCTCCTTTTTATTCTGGGATTAGAAACAAAGACCGGCTGTTGCAGGAGGGCCTGCGGTGCTCTAATCCAGACTAACAGGCCTGCACAACAGCAGAGATCAGATCAGCAAACAGAGTTTAACAGAGATTAAAGTGGCACAAAAAACAAAGAGGGTTTTTGTTTGTGTGAGGGTATTAATGAGCTAAAATTTACACACTTAGATAAAATCACAAGAAACTCAAAAGACTTCCCATAGAAATTATTGTTTTTTTCACATATTTCCACAAACCCTTCATCCTCTTTTATACAGTGCCTACTTACTGGGCTGATAACCAGAAGAACATCATAACAAAAATGAACTTTTTCAATCATCTGTTCAATAAAAATATAAATGGTTAAAAGCATAAAAGTAACTACACCACAGCTGGTATTTAGCAAAAATTACCTACTTGTCGATTTTACTGGACATTTAGAAGACAATGGTGGGTCTGTTTTTTGTTTTTGTTTTTATTTTGTGTGATCACATGGTTGCTGGTTTGTGCCCCTCTTTGTGTCCTGCAGTGATTTATCCTGGAACAGGCTGAAATCAGTGAAGCCGAACGCATTCTCTGCTCTCCCGGCTCTCACCAAACTGTGAGTTTTTATTCATCTGCACATCTGTCGCTAGTTTGGAAACCATCTTTTAGCATTACTCTTTAAGTGCCTTTTTGCCTTTAGATATGGAGGAGGGGTGGGGGGTGGAGGGGGGGTCAGCAAACCTTGTTTGTCGTAGTAGGTTGAAAAAGCTGCTAAATTTATCAGCAAATATGTGTGAGTTCTGATTGGTCTTAGATTTTGACCGATGGGCTCTTTTCTTTCAGTTTATCTGGATAAGTTGTAGAATTTCACAGTAAAAATGTAAATAACTAGTTTCTACACCCTCTGTCTTTGCAGTGACCTGTCATCCAATCAGCTTTCTTCCCTGCCTCTGATTGGCCTGCAGAGTTTGACTCACCTGCAGCTGGCTGGGAACGAGCAGCTGATGGAGTTGATAGCCCGAGAAGATCTGCCACGAGTTAGGTGGGCATTTGCTCATAAGCAAAGGAAAATATATTTATACTGAGAGACGTTCACATAGCAGCACTGGGCTGTGATGCAGGACCTCCAACACGGTTACCGAGGGGGCCACTTTATCCACAAATCACCACTGCAATGCAAACACTGCTGATGTGATTTAGGAAAAGGTCTGAATTAACAGCCACTTTGCTGCTGATTAACTCCTGCAATGTTTAGATGTGACACAGACACACACACACACACACACACACAGTAATCTATTGCCTCCATGTCTGATGGAAAGCATTCAAAGGGACATTCCACTGAGCTGTGTTTGGACGGATAGAGGTGTTTATCACTGTGTGTGTCTGTGTGTGTGCTCAGGGTGATGGAGCTTCCTTATGCCTTCCAGTGCTGTGCTTTCATCTCCTGTGAGAGGAGAGGAGGAGGAGGCTTGTCCTGGGAGAGAGAGGAAGCAGCAGATTCAACTGGGAGAGATGCTGCTATCCTTTCCAGCCAAGGTGAACCCCAAGATATGTGACTGTTTATTGCCACCCACTGGTTTGTAGGTTCTGTTTGAGCTTTAACTTTATGGTGACTACTATCCTTCTCTTCTTCTTCAGCGGGAAATGACCATATTTGGAGTAGAGGGTGGACTGCTAAGTTATCAGATAACACTAGCAGGTTTTGTTAGCAAGTTGCATTCATAGACCAAAACTGGAGTGCAGACTTCTTGGACTGTCTAATAATGTGGCACAGCAGCCACATTATTTGTTAAATAATTGCATTAAAATGCTCTGAAAGGCTTCAAGGGCACAAACACAGGCCAGAGGTCCAGTTCAGGGACTCCAATTAATGGAGGTGAGCCCTAATAGACTGATAGCATGTCCCAAGTTATGCAAATTATACAATAAGTCTTAATTCAACCCCCATACAATTGTTGTGAAATTGGAAATTGGCTATAGAGGTGGAACAGCTCTATAGCCAATTTTTTGAAGCAGGCCGTAAATATGTTTATTTCTGCTGGACATTTGAACATAGGAGACTATGGGCAATAACTTTTGGAACCAATCTCAAGAGGGCGCTAGAGCAACTGAAGTTTTTGGCAGCGGTTACAGTATTTTACCCCACAGAAAAGCCTTCCCTCGGGGTAGATCCTCTGGGGCTGGCTTAGATCACTGAACTGTATTATTTTGTTTATTGTACTTCAAATCAACAACATGAAGCTTAATAAGTGTTCATGCAAAGGAAGAATCTGAGACTCTGTTCTACACAAAAGGCCAGCCCAAAAATGTCATTCAGGTCATGATTTTTCATCATCAAATACCAAAATGTTGTAAAAACTTAGCTCATAATGGAAAACAGGTAATAAATGGCTGGAAAATGGAAACTTCTACAGCTTTGTGTAACATTAAATATGAGGTGTGATCAAAATGTTCCTGGAACAAGACCATAAAAAAGAAAACAAAACTTACCAGTTCAAAGCTGTTTTCCCAGCTAAACGGCGTCCAGCGCGCAGGAAAAACACAAGCAGCTCTGCCTATATAGATCCGTGTTTTTGCACTTGAAAAAGAAATGAGACCCATGCACTGCTGTCCTCACCGTGTCTCTGCAGTGGATAAGGACTGGGAAGATTTTCTGATGGAGTTGGAAGATGAGCCCAAACCCCAACACTCTGTTCACTGCAGACCGACACCAGGTACCAAAAACCAATGGCTGACATATTAAAACACAAAACAACACACAATATAGAAATGAGGGAAGCAGCACTCTGACTTGAGTTATTCAGGGATTACTGATTCACAGTTATTTATTTTAGAGAATCAGGTTAACTTGACTACAGCTGCATGATGGCTGCGTCTTGATTGCCTGTGTTGCATCACCAATGAAGATTAGTTACTTAATCTATTTATCAGCAAGAAAATGTACAGCTCCAAATTATTATTTTGTATTGAGATTCATTTTTAAATTTAGTAACATTTGAAAAAAAACACCTAAATTTCAAATAAAAGCTGAGAGACGCTCTTTTTGGCTTATGGTCACATGTATGATATCAATATCTTAGTTATCGTTATCTTAGGGCGATGCGGGAATGGATAAGTATCATCGTTAAGCCTTAGAACCATAAATACTTCGTGTATAAAAAAAATATAATGGTTTATTTTCCTGCAGGACCGTTCCATCCCTGCCTCCATCTGCTCGGCAGCTGGATGATCCGCGGGGGGGTTTGGCTCATCGCAGCGATCTCATTGGTCAGCAACAGCCTTGTTGTCCTTTCAGTCTTCTTTTCTCCAGCCACCTCTGTCACTCCCCCCAAACTACTGATTGGCTTGTTGGCTCTGGTGAATGGCCTGATGGGAGTATGGAGCGGCTGGCTGGCAGCAGTGGATGCCTGGACATTCGGCAGCTTCTGGAGGTAGGACACCAAGCCAGATCACATTGGGGAATTGTGGAAGTCTACAGGGCTCTGGGTATTCTTAAAGCACTGGGGAATTTAGGAGACTCTAGGATCAGTGGATGTGTGGGAAGTACTGTATATTATGGGGAAAATGGGAACTCCCTATTATGAGGATTTGGAGGCACGAAAGCATTCTAGAAACTGTGAGGAAATGAGAACAGTTGATTTGGAAGAGTGAAGTGAGGATTATGAAGATTGTTATGAAGAAATTGTTGGGTCAGCAGTTTAATCTGTGGTAGATAATATGAGAGCACTCTGGATTTTTAGGCAGACGGTGATGATGCTGATCCAGTATTTGATACGACTTTCAGCAGCAGTCTACCACAGAAGTAATGAGCAGCTTCCCAATGAGGATCTTATAGATAAACTATAACATATCCCTATCATGCCTGTCAGACAGAAACCACCCATCATTTTCATATAAAATGTAGTGATGAGTACTAAACCTGAGTGCATAAACAACATCTAAGATTTAAAGAGTGCTGATCCGTTTGGACTTTGTTCAATGTTTTGACACTGCGTGTTGCAGGTACGGGGCAAAGTGGGAGAGCAGTTTCCTGTGCCGACTCAGTGGCTTCCTTTCTGTGTTTGCGTCGCAGACCGGCCTCTTCCTGCTGACCGTTGCTGCTCTGGAGCGATGCCTGACCGCCACTGTAGGACACAGCAAAACTGCTGGCAGCAGCGGTGAGGAGACATTTACGTAGACCCACCGGCTGTTATCCACCCTACACACAAACATGACCGTGTCTGCCACTCAAAACTGCAAAGCAGATTTTTACTCAAACACTATGACTAAAATCGTAATGTCCATTACAATGACACGATTTTTTTATATGAAAATGTATTGATGGCACTACTCTGTATGCCAGAACAATGTACATTTTTATGCAGATGACACATTTCTATATCCATAAACATCAGGCTGCTTAACAAATTTGTGCAAACTCACAAAGACAAAAACTAAAGATATTTTTTATATATTGTTATGTGATTTAGTTAGTTTTGTTTGTTTGCATTCAGTGGAGGATAGGTTCATTCTAAAATTGCCCACATCCCTGCCAGCACACATAGGTGGGCCCCATATAGGATAAGTAAGGGCACACATTATGGGCCCCATACGGGTTTGTCCGCAGTTTCCATGGTGGCCCTACATGGATTTGCCCAGATAAATATTAAAAATGTGCTCATTCGGACCCGGATGGTCCATGCATGGTCCATGCATAGACTATGCATGGACCATGCATGGGCCTAATGTAAGTCAACCATCTGGGTCCAAATGAGCACATTTTCAGGGTCTTTTAATATCTATCTGGGCAAATCCATGTAGGACCACCATGGAAACTGCGGACAAACCCGTATGGGGCCCATAATGTGTGCCCTTCCTTATCCTATATGGGGCCCACCTATGTGTGCTGGCAGGGATGTGTGAATATCAGTGCACATGGTTGTCTGTCTCTAGCAGTGATAATAAAAATTGCCCAATAGACATTATTTACTAAAACTGATATTTGACAGCTGATCTATACTTTAATTTGAATGTCGGATTTTAACATTTACTTGACCTGTAATAATATCTGCAACGTATCTGTCATTGGTGCAGTCTGAATACAGTCTTAAAATATGTTTTGACATTTTCACATTGATATCCAGCACATGTTGCTATATATTTTCACCTGCCAGAATTGAGACACTCTTGAAGATGATTTCTGATTTCGCTTCTTTTTCATGCAGGTCACTCTCCATCGCTGTTATCCATCCGTGTTTCCATCTGTCTGTGTTTCCTGTTGGGCTTCACTATCACAATGCCCTCCCTGGTGGCCGGACACAGTAGCACATCCCTCTGTTTGCCACTGCCTTCCTCGTCATCATCATCCTCCCTGGCCTTCTCCGTCTCCCTGGTCCTCTTCGACTCACTCTGCTTCCTTCTCATGACGCTCGCCTACACACACCTCTACTGTCGCGCCCACAAGGCTCTGCCCAGCTCCGAGGAGGAGGCCGCATTGACACGACACGTGGCCTGGCTGCTTTTCTCTGACTGCCTCCTCTACCTCCCTGTTGCCTTCCTCACCTTCTCCTCCCTGCTGCGCCTCCCTGCCGCCGGAACAGAGGCAGCAAAGGGGGTGCTGCTGCTCGTGGCACCGCTGCCAGCCTGTGTCAACCCGCTACTCTACCTCCTCTTCAACCCGCTCGCCAGGGAGGAACTGGCAGCGCTGGCCAAACGTACCTTCAAGGGTGTGGTGCTACCGAAGCTACACAGGGCAGGAGGAGGAGGGGGGCGAGCTGGAGGAGGTCTGAGGCCATGCACACTGGATTCAACATATGATGAGGATGCAGAAAAACAGTCATGTGACTCAACACAGGTGCTGGTACTTATCGGAGGTGTAAAAGAAGAAGAGGAGGAAGTGGGGCAAGGACGAGCAAGGAGTGACACGCAACATTCGGCAATGTTCGTTGCGCCGATTCAATGAACTCAACACAAAAGGTTTCAAGTCTCACTTGACAAAAGCCAAATATGTGAATGTTGTGCCAGATGGTCACTGTACAATCATACAGGCACCTGATTGGCTGTAATTTAATATAATGTAAAGTATTATTAAGTCCACTAAAACAGAAGACCAAAGCCCTATTTGGTTGGGAGTTCTTCATGTAGGGAAATGGTATGATTTCGTATATAACCTGCTGTGAGCAGTGATTGTGAATCATTTTCCACACCTATTCCAGGTCCTGTTTCAACACCTCAACCACCATTTGGATGGGTCGCATGCATAGATTGCATGAAAGCCATGCACAGACACAGGTACCTGCTAAAAGGTGATAACATCTAAATAAAATCCTAGAATTTCACCCACCAAAACTGGAGCTCAGACTACTTGGACACTGAACAAACCTGAGGATTTTCAAGAAAACCCTCAAGAAATCTTTTTTTGGTTTGGTTTGTGCTTCTGGAAGTCAGTGAGCCAAATTCACGAGGTGGAAATTACAGGGATTACCTCTGCCTAATGTTAATGTCCAGTCCAAATGGGGCTTAAATCAGTGACATTTAAATACAGTCACAAATGAACTTCAGAAAATAAAAAATAATGAAAACTGCCCGCAGCGGGCACATCAAGGCTCCAGCCCAGCCTTTGTCAGGTGAGACAAAACCAACACACATTTATACAGTATGTATAATCTGCAGCAGACTGACTGATGGGACTGTGAGGCAGCAAATGTAGCAGAGGATGGTGAAAGGAAATGAAAGGTGCTCACCATGAACTCACCACAAATTTCTGTTGTTGTATACTTTTGTCTCCCCACCATCCTTTTTTGTTTCCTGCAGCAAATTGTCCAGTAAAGGCAAAAAAAAAGTTCATGAGATGCAGGAGAAGATTGGGCCTGTGCTTGGTCCCTTATTGGTTAATCCTGGCCTATTGACCAGAACACACACACACACACACACACACACACACACACACAGGCATTACGAAGGGTGTAAATTCTGCAGCTTTTATTTTGAAACATGACACAATTTACAGCACAGTGTTACCAAATGTTGCCCCACATGCTCCTGGTAACAGCTCGTGTTTTTGCGAGTTTGTGTGAAAAGTGCAGCATCCGTGTGAGTTTCGTCACAGTCGAGCCTGAGAACAAAAAGCTGGAGCTCATGTTCAGCAGCTGGGAGAAAAAACTGGTCCTCTGAATGAAGTAAACTCGCCTGGCTCAACTTTCAACATCACTTCCCGTGTCCACTCTTAGAATTAAAGTAGACCTGTTTGCTTTTTTCTTGTTTCCTGTCATATACCGTACCAGTCAAAAGTTTGGGCACACCTTCTAATTTGGCGCGTTTCCATTATTTAAACATTGGCTGCACTGTAGATTAATACTACAGTCATGCAAACTATGAAGAAATACACATGGAACTATTTAGTAGACAAAAAAGTGTTAATATTTGTATATTTTAAATTCTTCAATTATATTTGTATATTTTCAATTCTCATTAATTTACAATGTGGGGGAAAAAAAACACTGAATGAGAAGCTGTGTCCAAACTTTTGACTGGGACACTACCTCCTCTTCCAATGATGAGAGTTCGGACTAAACATGGCCAAAGTTTCAAATGATGACATCGGAATACTGAATGTACCAGTGTGAGCACGAAGCTCAGTGACCCTGAAACAAGATGAGCTTGAGGCTGGGCCACCAAAACGTCTCGTGTGAGTTAACACCTCATCCGGGATTAATAATCACACAACGGCTGCAGCTTTAAAGGCTAACGCTGCTAGCATGCTGTAAATGAGAGGCGGCACCTGGCATGCGGCCAAAATGTTTCAGCTGGAATTCATGCTGTAGACCGTGTGCTCCAAGTGGTAAGTACCTAAATATTAAAAGACTTTGGATCATAGGAATAACCAAACTGACCCGGATGTCCTGTGGTGAATGATTGAGGATGGGGAAATGTACCATCAGGGTCGTAGTTCACACTAAAATGGAGTCTTCCCTTTTCTGCCGTCTCCTTTTCACACTTAACTTTCCAGGTGGGTTTAAATTAGAGAGATCCGGCCTCAAACACCTTCAGTAATCAGGAGCATTTACATTTCTTCTTTTGTGGACTAAAAAAACAGCATAATTTTAACCAGAAATACTAATTTACATGCACAACTGTGTGTGTGTGTCTGTGTGTGTGTGTATACAGTAAATGTGTGTACATATTGTAAATACAAACTACTGTGACAATCCCTTTTCCCTTTTTGAGCAGACTGTGAGAAATCTTTAATGTTTTTAATGTTGAGCCATTTTGGCCCCATATCAAGACTACATTTTCTTTTGAATTTAATTTATACTGTCATACATGTGTACCTCCACGAGCCATATTTCAATCCATCCATCCATTTTTTTTAAAAGTTATTTAATATCAGGCTGCAGTGGCGACAGACTGACCTCTAAGGTCAGTGGTGAACCACTTCCTGCTGGGGCCAGGATGCAGTTTATCCACATTCTAAACTAGATGCTACCTTTCAAATTAAAACTCTTTCATCCATGTACTTCCTTCTCTAAGATCTCCATTCAGTTATACAGCAGAGATGTGAACCCTGAACTCAACCCTAAATAGTTCCCTGGTGACCAGGTGGGCGTTAGGAGGTTAAGCGCTACAGTCCAGATGTTCCTCTCTCCAGATGGTCATTCCCAGGTCTGGCAAATGAGCTGGTAAACCAAAGGCTTTGCCTTCAGGCTCCAGTTCCTCGGAACGGCAACAGTCCGTTACATTAGTCCTGTCTAACCCACCATCGCCAACCTCACGCCCCATTTTACTCTTACTGTAAAGATCCATGTATACCTAAAGTCCTTCAATTGGGCCACAACAGCGCCAGCTGTCTTTAGTCAGCAAAGCTTCAGATCAGCTGCTGACATTTTTTAAGGCCTCCTTCAGAAACGCTGAAACGCATCCATTTTTTTTCTTCCTGCCTTTACACGTAAAAGTGAGTGCTGAAGTTTGACATTGACCCAATGAACCATTTATCTTTCACATTTTGGGATCACAATTTTTCTTCTAAATATTTTTCCTTTTGGTTGTTCCAAGTATGCTGCAAAAGGCACCAACAGCACAAACACCAGCGGTCCCGTTCAGTTAGCAGAGGTGAAGCCTGAAGCTGCAACCATCTGTATATGCATCCACCTGTCAGTCAAAGGGCCACGCCCCTAATAATGCAAACTTTGAGCCTTAATATAATTTAAACAGATGGGTTATGAAAAAAATCCATCCCAGGTGTTATGAAGGGTGAAATTACTTATAGAGACCAAAACAGTTTCGCATCAGGCTGTAAACATGTTTATTTCTAAGTTGGACATTTTATCATAGGAGTCTATGGGGACTGACTCGCTGCTGCAGCCTCGTGTGGACGTTAGAGGAACTGCAGTTTTTAGCTTCACGATTCAGCCTCGGAAGCTGCTGCTTGTATGATGTAAATGAAACGACTGCATGTGAACTGGGCTTAAGACAGTCATACAGCCTGGAAACTGTTGTTTTTGCATGCATTTAAAAATCTGATTCATGTATATGCTGCATGATCATGTCCACATCCTGCACGATCTGCATGAGCTTTTACCCAAATTCAATGTGAGCGTGAGAGGGAGAAACGAGATAAATACAATCACTGTGATTCATTTCTCTTTTGTAACAATTTGACTCCATCATGTAAAAAAAAAAAAATTAAATGTGGGCAGTGTCTGTAGCTCCGCCCACTACATGCAGGTGTAGTAACGGAGCAAATTTAATGAAAAAAAAGAAAAAACAAACCATGACTGAATGTTCGCACTGCGGCAGTTTGACTGCTGCACTTTTCTCCGACCAGCACTTAAAATAAATAAAAATAATTAAAAAATAAGTTCATAAGTTTTGTTAAAGCTTGAACATTTCAAACTTTGTCCCATCACCTGATTGCTGGTCGTCTTGTAAAGTTTTGTAAAATATTTGAGTGTTTTTGATTTAGTTTGTAATACTGAGGATGAAGTTTTAGTTTGTGATATGAATAAAGCGTGTGGCTGAAACTGCACTCAGATATCGCTGTTTGTTTTTCACCAGAAAGAACAGAAAAAACTGACTCAAATATATGTGTCTTATATTTAGACAGATCCAAGATAGAAACCTGTGGGAACTTATCCACTGAGTCTCACCCACAGCCAGAGCCTCAGGGGAACAGCGGCTACTGGACGGAGACCCGGGGGTGCCATAAACTGTATATAAAAGACAGCAGCCACTGCGGCGGCAGCCGTGGCGTGGCTTTTTGACGCTTCAGTGTTAGTGTTTTGGAGCTCAGCCTTCTTGAATGGTCTGATAGTACAATGAACTGCGCAGCAGCCATATTATTGCTCAGATTATTGCATTAAAAAGGCTTCAAACACAGGTCAGCTAGCAGCCACAGCCACCTGTGTCCCCATCCACCTGCCAGTCAAAGAGGCCATGCCCCTAAATTCAAATACCATCTGTATTCAGTCGATTTAGAAAAATTAATCCCTTTTACAGATATGAAGGCTTCAATTAAAACCCCCAAATTTTGTGTATCAGCCTGTAAACGTGTTTATTTCTGCTGTAAAGTCCGTGTGGACGGACTCACTGCTGCAGCCTCTGGTGGACATTAGAGGAACTGCCATGATGGCTTCACCTGTCACCTGTGGAGGTTGATTTGGTGGTTGAAATGCACCAGTTCCACACAAAGACCCACACTACACTGTAAAATAAAGGAATAAATTCAGCTGCAACACCTTTTGAGGTATACTCAATCAAATGTGTTGCATTAGTGCTTTATTAAGATTACCAAACCTGATTATTATTAACACCATTTGTGCTTCGGCTAATAATATTATGTTATCACATTAAATTCACCGAGCAGTGAGTCGGCTCGCCCCGACTGACATTTGACTCACGATCTATCGTTTAAAACAGAAATCCAGTTCTTCTCCTAATTTACTCACAAACTGACGCATTTACCGCAAAAGCTCACAGTGAAGTTGGGAAAAGCTGCGGAGCAACAATATTTTTCTGTGACGCGACTTATAAATCAGCGTTTTACAGGATAGCTGGAATAACGTGTCAAATTTGCACCTCAGTTCCAGAGTCGAGGATTTGGTGTCATCCCTGATCTTTAATGAATGACTCCGCGGGCGTCACTCGTGACGAATCCTCACAGCTGACTGAAGCTGTTGCAGCAGAAGCTGCTGAGGCGGAAAAAGAGGTCAAGTCTTTTCCGCTGATGTGGAACGATGACTCTTCGACGGGCCGCTCGGCTCCATCGTGGATCTGTGTAATCGTCTAAAGCTAAAACCCAAATTTAGCCCGAATGAGTCAGAGGAGTGTGTTTGTGAGTCAGACTCACTGACTGATGGATGATGATGAGGAGGAGGAGGATGAATCACAACACAGAGACTGTCCGCTTTGATTTTACACACTGAACTTTCTCTCAGAGGATCGGAGTTAACACAAAAGTTGATGAGTCGCATTTTAGTAACTTCTTCACTGACCCCACAGATCAGTCCAGACCTGCGGCATATGTTCACTCTCTGAGCACTTTATTAGGAACCGCACACCGACACACAGCTGCAGGGTTTTTCATTTCTTTCACATCATTTTGCATTTTTGGTCATTTTGTCATTTTTTTTTGGTCGTTTTGACATATTTTTACATTACTTTGTTCTTATTATGTGTTTTATTGACTGGTCAATTTTAAGATTTTGGGCAACTTTGGTTCCACAGACTTTTTGAAATGAAGTTTGGAGTGTTTATTTTACTGCAGGCTGTGTATTGGATATTTATGCAAATTAGAATAAATTGCATGAAATGTCATTTGCATATGCAAAGACAGCATTTAAGAAAACTTGAATTAAATCATTCTCTTGGTGTAAATAAATACTTCCATGCCGATATCTGTTAATTAAACACTAGTTTCCACTAAAAATACAATATTACTCCACACTGTTTACTCAAAATAATATTTTTCCATCATACTCCGAGCCAGAAATCTTCACTTCAGCACCACTTACACAACTAAATTCTCCTGGTTTATTCTAATATTCACTAAACTCTATATCCTGACATCCATTTCCTTCTGCAGCCGCCTCCTTCAGCTCCCATTATGACAAACAGAGGTATTCTCAACCCAGCTGAGAGGCACAATCTCTCCAGTGTGTCCCGCTTCAGGCCTGGGGTCTCCTCTGAGTGGGGCATACCCGAAACATCTCACAAAGGTGGCATCCAGGAGACGTCCTAGTCAGATGCTGAAGCATCTCTACCGGTTCCTTTAAGTGTGGAGGAGGAACAGTTCTGCTGTGAGCCACTCCTGAATGACTGAGCTCCTCACAACATCACAACAGCAGTCATCTCAAAGCACTTAGTATTTGTAAGCCAGACCACCCCAGTGATCAGGTGATGCTCTGTGAGCAAGCACATGGTGACAGTGGGAAGGAAGAACTTCCTTTTAACAGGAAGTGACCTCTGGGTTAGGATCTGACAGAAAACAGGAGCACAGATGCTCATAAATCACTCAAAGCCCGAATTGTAGAACATTTGATGCTTTGTTTGTTTTCTCTCTTTCCTGTAGTTGCAGTATAAATACATTCAATGAGAAGATATTAATGACCGGAATTTCTGAAATCTCCTGAAAACCTGAGAAGGAATGCTCCACAAAGTGATGGACTTTTTTATTTAGCCATTTTCTTTATTGAAATTCTTCCAATATAGAAGTAAATACACACACACACACACACGTGCATAAGGCTCCATGTATAATTAAAATGTATAATTAAAAGTAAATGAAAGTAAAAAAAAAACATAAATTATAAAGAAATGTAAAAAAGAAATATATATATATATATATGAAAAGTGAAAAAAAAAAGATAAATAAATAAGTGAATACATAAAAAATTAATAA
>VUQK01044042.1:35027-46677 GCA_015106715.1 Bujurquina vittata
AAATAAATAACACAATAAAAAAATGACTCTTCATGATTTTGTTTTTCCTGCAGCATGCTGCCCGAGTCGCCTCCTGATTCGAGCTCAGAGGCCTGCTCACCTGCACAGATTCCAGGTACCGTTTACACACATTTCACTGCAATGGTTTCAATCAATGTGTGCTTTAATCTAATGCAGCATCAAATTTTGATAAGTTGGCTTTGCTTAGAAATATGCAGCTGAAGAAAAATGAGTTATTTGTTTTGAGAATGCAGCTCTTATAAAGCTTAAGTCCAATGATTTAATAGTATATACCAAAGTAAAAGAGCTTTAATTTGAAGTTAAATGCATGTTATACGCACTCCAGTAAACACATCGGGAGCCACTCGGGGTTCAGCATCTTGCCCAAGGATACTTTGGCATGCAGTCTGGATCTAGATGACCTACTCTCACCCAATATTTTTGCATAATAAAACCTGAGGATAACAATAATCATGCAATGATTTTTATCATTAATAATTTGTAAAACACAGAGAAAAATATTTAAGTCATTTTCTTTTCTAATTAGGGGACTTGCACTATATGTCATCCTATTGGTCCAACCAGCTGACCTCCCAGGAGGCGTTTCAGCACACAAATGCGTCCACTGCTTCCTCCTCCCTCCGCTTTAAGGGTCGAGGGCCTTCCCCCTCCAACCCAGATGAGCTGACTCACAATCAGCTTCGTACTTTGGGACTCACAAACACTTATATCAAGTCTGGGACTCCACCTGCACCTCCTACTCCACCTGGACCACCTGCTTCTCTGGAGCAGCAGCAGAACACGCATCCCTCACCTGAACAGCTGCGCTATCGAAGTCCAGAGAGCTACTCGCAGGCTTATACCCCACCCACACCTCCTTCTCCACATTTACAACCTTCAAACAGCTACACCACATCCTGCACTGGACCGAGCCTGGCCCCAAATCTAGCCACACCCCCTTCAACGCATGTGCAGGGCTCCGCCTCCACACTACAAAGCTGGTAAGCAGATATTCGGCTTTATGTCATGAACACAATGTGACAATTTCATTTATTATTTTTTAACTTTTACAGTGGGTGGAATTATAAAAATGTAAATGACCGTATGAGGAAATGGTCATAAACGTTGACGGCAATGTAACAGAAACCATGAGATGTAATCCAGATCATAAAGATAAAGGAGACAGTCCTAATTTAGATACATTTTTAATCAGTTCTGTAAATAATAGTGACTCAGTGAAGGAAGACTGAGAAAGTATCCTTGAATTCAAGACTGACTGACAGCCGGAACAAGTAGATGGAGTTTGATCAGTTACAATTGTCTGTTTTGTTGTTGTTCAAATGCAGAAACTTGTCACAAGTTGCTATTGGTATATATGGCACTCTGTCAGTGGCATAAAAATATGCATTAATAGGAATTTATTGAAAGATGCAAAAAGAAAATAGCAGAGGCCCAAAATTAAGCCCTGTGGCACTCCGTTGGTAAGCTGAGCAGCAGAGGATGCTGCATTACAGCAAGAGAAGATGATCTACCAGAGGGATGGGATTGGAACAGGTCCAAAGATGACTGCCCAGTAGAGCTGTCTTTAGCTTCACATAAAAACACATGTTCATTACCCTTGGGTTAGGGTGGTTCCATACTAGGAAATAAGAATTATCCTGCTTAGCGACTACCAATCATCAGATTGTCTCATCTTTCTATCGTGCTTACATATGTCATATTCCAGAAAAGTAGCGTTTGAAGTTAATGCACATTATTGTACTGTTTTGATAAACACACAAAATAGAAACTCTGTCTGGCTGACTGGCTGTGCAGTTGGAGCTTTAAATAGTCTTCTCCTGTTTTAGCACCTTGGAGAGTAAAAAAAGGAGGAGATCAGAGTCTGAGGAACCATCTGCAGGAGCTGGCACCTCCTGCTGTGAAGGTGAAGGGACTCGAGGTGGAGGTGTTGGCGTAATAGGAGCGGGATCCTATCAGCTGCTATCTTGGGAACAGTACAGACCAGAGCAGTGGAGCACATTGTACGACAGCAACTACCAAGCACTGTGAGTAAAGGACCAATCCGATCACTCACTATTAGAGATAGCCTTTTCTTGACCAAGGACATGGTTTATGGGCATCACTGTGTTTTAGGTCTCCTCCTGCCTACCACGTTGATACAGATAAGGGCTTCAACTACTCCACAGCTGATGAGGCCTTTGTTTGCCAAAAGAAGAACCACTTTCAGGTCACCATTCACATTGGTGTGGCTGCAGAGCCACAGTATATCAAAACGCCCAGTGGGCCACAGGAAATCAACTCCTTCCAGATAAAAGTTTTCGGGGTTAAGGTGTGTACAGATTTATCTAACCTTCTGTTGAGAATTGGCAAAGGAAAACATGAAGAATAAAGAGTGCTGATTTCACTGCCTTTGGGCTACACACACTGACCATAACTTTGCCTAAAAACCAAACAATTTTAAACTTCAGATGAGATGAATATTTATGATCATGTTTACATGCATAAGTTTCTTTATTTTCTTCTTAGTCTTTGTCTGTGATCTCAATGAGCTTTCAGCCATGTGGGGATTTGACAGTGAGGCAGTCCTATAGGTCCTCATGGTCTCAAAGTTTGACTGCCAGCCTCTTCATCATCTTCTTCTTCTAAAATGCTTCACTGACCAAATAAATATTTTATCAATATCAGCATTAAAAAAAATACTTAAAAAAAAAACAAAAAAAAAACATGCTTAATGTTTGAACTATGGAACCATGTATTCAGATATGGTGGTTACACAAACTCTAATCAGTTGGATAAAACAATTAAAAAAAAAAATGCAGATCCTGTTTGGTTGGAAAGTAAGTTTGGTTTGAACCTAACATCAATCAACCAATAAAGACAAGTTAGATATGCTGGAATTACTCAGGGTTTATGAACATGGGCAAGTTTGCAACGTGAAGCTCATCTGGGTGATTTGGGGCGCACAACTCTGATTCATTCACAAACAACTAGCTAACACTTGGCAAGGTTGAGTTAGAGTAAATGTGACAAAAGTTGTGCATTTTGATCTATACAGTGGGAGAAATAATTCTTTGATTCCCTGATGAGTTGACGGATTGCCCACATCCAAAGAAATAAACAGCCTCTCAATTTTTATGGTAGTTTCATTTTAATGGAGAGAGAATATCAACCAAACATCGAGGAAAATGCATAAGTTATAAATTGATTTGCATATAACTGAGTATTTCATCTCCAAGCAAACCACGACTTGGTACCCGGTGGAGGAGCTTCTGTTGGCGAGCACAGCGTTAAGATGCTTCTTATAGTTGGTCACCAGGTTTGCTCACATCTCAGCAGGGACTCTGTCTGTGACCCAGTGTTTTTGAGTTGTTGTATTTTTGAAATTTATTTTAGTTGGTTAGTCCCCGTGATCCCCTGTTATTTTAATCTTTATACTCTCGATGTATTCGTTAGTGTGTTAATTTGTTCCTAGTTCGTTCTCGGTTTATTTCCTGCTATATTGTTGTTTTCTCTTTAGCATCCTTGGTTTGTTCTTAGCTCCCAGTGGTTTTAGGGTTTAGATTTTCCCTCCCTCGTGTGTCTCCTGTATTATGTTCATTCATGTGTCTGCCTTCCTGTGTGGTGTCAAGTCTGCATTACATTCACTCTTTTCAGTTGTTTCCTGTCTTAATTGTTCGGCCTCTTGTCTCTGTTTTGTATTTAGTTTTGTTTCCTTTGTCTCGCCTTCCATGAGTTTGTTCACCTGTGTTTCAATGACCCCAGCTGTCTCCACTTCCCCCCATCACCCTCTTGTGTATGTTGTCTCAGTCTCTTTGGCCTTTGTCAGACCATCAGGTCATCTTCCCTACATGTGATCCAGTCTCTCCAGCCCTATTGTTCTTCCCAGTTTAGGTTTCTGTAGTTTTCAGTTGCTTTTTGTATTTTATGTCTCACCCTTCATTGTTCTCTGCTAATCAGCCTAATAAAACGCTCACGCCAACATGTCTGCATTTGGGTGCTCACTACTTACAGTCCACTACATAACAAACTGCTTTGCAGAAACTCTTTAAATCCTTTAGGTTTCTTACCTGCTGCTTCAGCTCCCTCCACAGATTCTTCTGTAGGATTGAGGTCTGTAGTCTGGCTAGGCCACTCCATGACCTTTATGTGCTTCTTCTTTAGCCACGCCGTTGTTGCCTTGGCAGTATGTTTTGTCACTGTCATCCTGGAAGACCCATTCACATCTTTAGCATTCTGTTTGATGGAAGGTGGTTCTACAGTACATGACCCTGTCCACTGCCCCTTAGTGCAGTGAAGTTATCCTGTATCCTTGGCAGAAAAACAGCCTGAAACCACCTCCATGCTTGACTGCCGGGATGGTGGTGTTTAGGTCAATGTAAATCGGGCCTGTGCATGTGCCTACTTGACCATCAGCAGCCCTCAGTGCTCATTTTATATTTCTTCCATTTCCGAATAATTGCACGAGCAGCTGTTACCTGCTAACCAAACATCTTGCTGATGTTCTTGGAGCCCATTCCAGCCTTGTGCAGGTCTGCAATCTTGTCCCTGACATCCTCTGACAGCTCTATGGTCTTACCCCTGGTGGTGCAGAGGTTGGAGTGGAAGAAATTGATTCTCAGGACAAGTGTGTTCACACACACAAGTTGAGACCAGGACTATCTGTAATTGACTGTAATTTTTGTATGTAATGGGTTCACTCTCTCTCCATTAAAATCAAACTACCATTAAAAAAAATTAGACTGCTGAATTTGTAAGATTTCTAAAATGAACAGAGGATCAAATTATTTTTCTCACCTATAAATTTAAAAATGAGCATCTTTTATGGCAGTAGTCATCTGTGTGATGGTTGTGTATCTCCCTTTTATCAAAGCTGGAAACTCCAAGTCACCTTGTGACCATTGAGCAATCTCAACCTGACCGCAGCAAAAAACCCTTCCACCCAGTCAGGTATGTAACAGTATTGTTGTCCCTATGTGCAACCAGATGCATTTAACTTTGTAGGAAACATACAGCTATCCTGTTATAGGCACATATTTGTGCCTAATTCACTTTATGGAAGACAGTGCAACGCGATGCAGCTGGGTGCTGATGGACGAGTGTTGCCAGCTTTACAATTTTTCAGACCCACCTAGCGACTAGCGACAAATTTAGCAACTTTTTCCAGTGGCATCGGCGACTTTTGGAGATAGTCGCTGTTGCCATGTTTGGTGCAATCATACTGCGTTCATTCATCTGCTTTGGCAATGCCTGGACCCCAAAGAGTACCTGGCTGCAGCCAAAGGGGTGCCACTATACCGCAACTCTGTAGCAGAAGTTGGTTTGTACCAGCAGTCGCATGACCTTAATAGTGGACGTGGGTCTTGTTCGTGGGCATATTCCTTGTGATGCTTGTGATCCTCATGAGGATACTTAAATAATGTGGGACAAAATTGATTTATGTACTGTGGGTCTAGGCAAAGATTTAAATTCATAAAGTAACTTCATAACATTCATTTGTAGTTCTAAACATTTTTTTTTCTCCAATTTTTGTCCAAACAGCATGGTTAGAGAGACATATTCTCTACAGCCTTGATTACAACTACATGCAAATGACTGATTATGCAAATTAAGTGATATCATATAGGGACAGCCAATAGCTACTTTCATTGCTGAGGAGTTGGCAACAATGTGATGGAGAAAAGCTTGTCAGCACAACCAGATCCTGTTTTCAACACCACAACCTTCAGTTTTGTAAACTATAATATTTCTGCTTGACAAATTCACAGAATTGCAGTACAACTTAATTATAAAAGGGAAACTTTCAAAGTCAGATCTTTGTGTCAAAATTATATAGCCCCTAGCTAGCGCCATCCATCCATCTTCCACCTGTCATGGGGACAGCAGCCTAAGCAGAGAAGCCCAAACCTCCCTCTCCCCAGGCACCTCCTCCAGCTCCTCTGGGGGGACCAAAAGGTGTTCCCAGGCCAGCAGAGAGATATAATCTCTCCTGGCTTCCTTCCATGTGGAGGAGCTCCAGCTAGCTATCTATGCTAACAAATGTCTCAGTTGATTCATAATACATTTAAAAAGTTGCTTAGCTATGTAGAAAACATGAACCAAGGACAGCATGAGGAGAAATCTAAAGCTTACTGGATGTTTGGTTTTTAGTTTTAAAGACACAAAAGTTTTGAATACAGTATTTTGAAAACCATGCTGTGCAATCTTCCAGGGTCAGTCTACCTGGTGGCAAAATAACCAGAGTAACACTTGGCCGACTGCACTTTGGCGAGACGACGGCCAACAACATGAGGAAAAGAGGCAAACCGAACCCAGATCAGAGGTTTGAGTCTATATATAAAAAAATAAATGAAGGAATAATATAATAAGGAATAGATTATAACTGCACATATGCGTGTTCAGGTATTTTCAGATGGTGGTTGGTCTGTATGCTGCAGTCAAAGAAGAGACGTTCCTCCTGACAGCTCTGGTGTCGGAGAAGATTATAGTCAGGGTAAAAAAAAAAAAACCAATGTCACTGAACCAATAACTGATAAACCAGAGACCCTAGCAAAAAGTCTGAAACTCCAACAGAAATAACTCTTTCTCCACAGGCTTCTAACCCCGGTCAGTTTGAGACCGATGGGGATACCATGTGGCAGCGCGGAGCAGTGCAGGAAGCTTTGGTCTGTCAGGGCCGGGTGGGCATCAACACCGACTCCCCCGATGAGGCGCTGGTCGTCTGCGGTAACGCCAAAGTGATGGGCGCCGTCATGCAGCCATCTGATTATCGCGCTAAGCAGAACATACAGCAGGTGAAACAATTGCATTCTAATATTTAGATATTTTAATTACGAGCTTTGTTTCTTTGGGTGGTTGATTCAGTCCTCCAGTCTTCTGGAGGAGCGTCTATATCTGGAGAGAAAGCTCTAGAATTTGTCTGCATTTGTTGTGCCGGAAGGTTTCTGCAGTAAGAATGTCCTGGCTACCTGGAAAAACCATCAAAAAAATAGTCATCAGAGGCTTTTTAGGCAGTTAAGTAATTTTGGTCTCATTGACAAAGCCTATGTCATACTGGCAATCATTTCTGGAATTAGGCAAGGCATTGCTTGAGAAGAATTCCTTCAAACATTTAATGGTTCATCTTACGGTTCCAATAAAGTTTTTTTTTTTTCCTTTCATACGTCTCTTGATTTTGCATATTTGTCAAATTACGAAAATGTGAGTATGTTCCTTTCTTTGCCCTTCAGGCTGACTCTGCGCAGCAGCTGAAGAGAATCAACCAGATGAATATAGTTGAGTTTGATTACAAACCAGAGTTCGCTTCCAAAATGGGAATAGATCACATCCACCAGACAGGTGCTGCAGTTCACGCACGCACACACACACACACACACACACACAGAGAGTTGTTTCACATTAGAAAAGCAGTATCCAATTCTTTCGTATGTCATCTGATATTTCAGGTGTCATAGCTCAGGAGGTGAAAGAGCTGCTGCCATCTGCAGTGACGGATGTTGGAGATGTTGCCTGTTCCGATGGAGAGACGATTCCTCACTTCCTCATGGTGGACAAGGTAAACATATTTTTGCTGGCCATGTACATTTATACTACTCTTCAAATACAAGCACAGCCGTGTTGTTGCACCCATAACTCGTGAAACTCGTGAAAACAGAAACACCATTCACCACTGCAGTTCTCACATCATATATTTTCTTTTTTCTTTGCATCAAAAGAGACCATATTTGAACAAAAGTGTGAAATGAAAAATTATCAGCTAATGCTATGGTCCACGGCATGTTCAAGAGTTCCAGTTCGGTGACTGGAATATCAGTGGTGAAGCATAGCCATTATATATGGGCTTCTGTAGGGAAGCGCCCTCATGAGGAGATTAGAGGAGCTGCAGTTTTCTATTTATTTTTGTTTCAAAAGTTGCTCCGTGGTTCTGATGAAGAATCTTTGTGTTGAACCCCAGTAAAATTCCAGTAAAAGAAAACTGGCAACTATTGGTAACATTCTGGAAGTAGCTAACAGTCGCCTGACAACTACATCCTGTAGTGTCCATAGCAACCAGCACTAATGGCGCCCTCCTCCTCCTCCTCCTCCTCCTCCTCTTCCAGGAGCAGATCTTCATGGAGAACGTGGGGGCGGTGCAGCAGCTGACAAAGGTCACTGATGACCTGGATACTCGTATCAAAGAACTCGAGGTCTGGAACCGTCGACTGGCAAAGCTAAAGAGCCTGACGGGCAGCCTGCGATCCACTGGGTATTTATCCCTCAGTCACTTGCAGTTTGAAGCACTTGGACAGTGATGCTTTTTTCCTTCCTTTCTTTTTAAAATTTTGCATCTGTACAACATCAAATCGTTTAGGTGTGACTGAAGTGCAGACTTTCATTTAAGGGATTTGACAACTATTGTGTTAACTGTTTAGGAATTACATTTTCATACACAGTCCCCCATTTTCATAAGCTCAAAAATGAGGATGTAATAATACATTTGTCAAAAACAGCAAGAGATATAACCCCAGTTACATAAGGATTTGCAAAACTCATAAACACTTTGTTCACAATAAAACATCGTGTCAAATTTTTTTGTAAAATGTTGCTGTTTTCACTGCCTTAAAACTGACACAGGCTTGGATGTTTTTCATCTTCTTTGTTATGCACATTGGATTTAAATATAAATTGCAGTTTCCATTTCCAGATATGCAAGCAGCCAGTTCCACAGGCACTAATGCACCTCCATCCTGCGCAGGCGTGTGGAGCTGAGTGCCATAAACTGGGTGCTCCCTCTCCGCTTTAGTCCGGAGGACACAACGTCCATGTTTTACAGAACAAATTTCAAATTTGGATCTCACTTTACCTCAGTCCATTTTGAACGAGCTTTGGCTCAGAGACGACGGTGTGTTTGTGGATCATATTCACATATGGTTTCTTCTTTGGATGATGGAGCTTGAACCTGCATCTGTGGATGGTGCGGTGAACTGTGTTCACAGACGGTGATTTCTGGAAGTGTGTGCAGTGATCTCCATGACAGAATCAGGCCTGTTTCTAATGCAGTGCTGCCTGAGAGCCTGAACATCACAGATATCCAATATTGATGTTCAACCTTGTCCCTTTCTCCAGATTTCTCCAGACTCTCTGAATTTTTTTTTAATGATATTATGCACCGTACATAATGAAATATTCCCAATTTTTTGTTGAGAAACATTATTGTGACAACTCAGTTACCTGGGAACACCTTGGGGTGAGTTGGTGGAGGTGGCTGGGAAGAGGGAAGCCTGGCTTGTCTGCTTGGGCTCCTGCCCCCGCAACCTGGCCCCAGATTAGCAGAAGAGAATGGATGGACGTTACGCAATTAGGAGATCCATTAATTTCCAGATTCGTGAAACTCGGCCTCTCTAAGGTGCTCTTTTTATACCCAATCATGTAACTGACCTGCTGCCTTTTAACCTAATTAGTTACAAAATGTTCCTCCAGCTGTTTCTTTTTAGTGCCGCTCACATTTTCAGGCTTTTGTTTGCAATAACTCTATTGTTTGACTGCGAAGGCTATTGAGATCACACTATAAAGTATACAGCACCATGTAAAATGACTCATAAAATCTTTGCCACATCACAGTGCATGCAAATCGCAGGTCAAGGACAGTTGAGTTTCTGAAGGCTACTGTGGGTTGCAATAATGAGCCTTAATAGACAAGAAAGCCTTGCAGGTAACAGAGATTATATACCATCAAAGCGATCAGTTAGTATAGCTCTACTCTTATCTTTGGCTCGTTGAAATACAGCATAAGAAATGTATGTAATTACTACCTTGGGCAGATAAGCCTGTAGAAGGTTGAAGGACAGTCTTTCATTATCTTTGCTAAAGGTCCCTTTTTCACTCATCGTTCAAATAAATTTGTTATAATCTTCAATATGGATGCATTAATCTCAGGAGCAGCAATCCTGAAGACCTTTATGGAAATTCATTGTGTGATTTGAGAATAAGAGTTTTCGTGTTCTCTCTAACAGCCGACCTCAGAAACACAGCAGCATGTCGACAACATCGATACCTGACGCATGTAAGACTGAAAAAGTTCAAAAGGAGGACAAAAGTCACAAATACAGACGGTGTCTGCGGCATAAAGTCTTCCAGATAAGCTTCTTCACCCTGCTGTCCACCATGGCTTTATGGTGAGACATGTCACATCCTGTTTCTCTACTTAAGAAATTATCTGTTAAATTAAGGCAGAAAATGTATATAACGTGTGTTTATGTGTGCAGTGTCATCTCCATTACCGCTCTATACCTTGTAAACTTGAAGGACGATTTTGGCCTCACACCTGGAAACAGGTAAACAACAAAGGCTTTCATAGTGATTGATGTCTGCTGAAAGGGTTTACAACCATGACCAGTTTTCTTTCTTTATTTTTTGAGAACTTACTTTGTGTGTGGACATTTATCTTAGGATTTGAACTTTTTCATAGCAAGGAATCGAAACCACACCAAGATATTAACTAACGTCGTGTTGTGGACGGGTCATCTCAGACATTCTCTCGTGTTCCTGACCCTTACATGTTTATATTAGCTACCAGCTAGCTCCCTATATCAATCTGCCCCAACTTCATTGACATTACTGCTATTTAGTTTTCTGTTTTTATGTCCAAACTTATAGCAGTGCAGTGCAGTTGAGCTATTTTATAAATATTTCATTCAGAAAATGGTAATACCATCTTTAGTTTTCAACCAGCTAACTAGCTTCCTGATAACTCTGCTTAACACTGTACAGTAAATCCCTGTTTAGTGGACTTTATCTCAGCCCTCCAATAAAATATAAAAGTTTTATTGGGAAGAACTTGTACCAGTTTGTTTGCTTTGGCAGCTGAAGCAATATTTACACCTTGAAATGACGATTGGTGATGAAGAGGATTAAAATGTCCTGAAATGGAGTATTTGTTAGCTTTGTCTAAAGAAGATTGTGTTTACCAAAAATCTGTGTTTTTGTCTGTTAGTAATAGCACTGAGGCTCCTCTGCAGACCTCAGCATGGACCAGCGCAGGTAATGTGAAGCCATGCAACACTGATTATATAGTTACCAAGCAAACATCACGAGCCAAAGTGCACTCATTTCATCTCTGTCTAAATCATATAATTGATCCCACTTTTTTATAAGCTTGTACAGTTTAAAATTCCCCCACTGCTCTGCTCTTTCTTACATTTTTGTAATATGTATCGCGTTCCAATGGTCATACTAAACATGGCCAACGAGTCAAATAAGAATCAGAATCAGAAAAACTTTAATCATCCCCGAAGGGCAATAATAATAATAATGTCATTGTATGTACAAGCACTCCCTGTGAGCCAAAAGCTCAGCCATGGGTCAGGACAAATCACACCTAAGCATATAGAGACAGATGAATGAGTGTACTCAGTAGTTTACTTTCATCTCTCTGCATTTCAGCAGCAGTGACAACAGATTAAACAATGTAACAAAAACATCAACTTTTTTCTTCCAGTCCTGCCGACCAGCCCTTCTGGCCAATGGCCGATCGCCGTGGACTTCTGTGACCTGCTATACTGCGATCAGGTGTACTGCTGCCCTTCTGGAGTAGAGAGCAGCGCTGACTCCAACTTCACCATCATTAAACCACCAGAAATACCTGACATCTCAGGTAAAAAAAAAAAAAAGTACA
>VUQK01044047.1:0-25476 GCA_015106715.1 Bujurquina vittata
ACTTCAGCAGGAAAATCATGGAGTGTCTTGTTGATGAAATCAATTTTACCACCCCTGACATGGCCCACAGCCTTTTCAGAAATCCACTGGGGGAGAACGGATGGAGTTTTGACACTGGTATCAGATGGAAAGGAAAGCTAGTCACCACAGTTACAGCAAAAAGGCATTACCAGTCATGTAGTTTCAATACCCTTCAGCTAGGATGACCACTGGTTTATTCCAGGTGCCTCTGCTGGGCAGGTGATGGAAAAACTGAGACCAGATGCAGAAAATTAGGACAATAATTCCTACACTTCCTGAATTGTCACTGAAAGAGAATTACTTGATCAAATTTTTTTATAGGATATTGTCTGATGCAACTGATGTTCATTCAGCCTTTTAGAGAAATAATGCTTGTTTTCTAGAGGCTTAGATCACGTCCATTTCCCACCTTAGGTATTGTATTTATCCATCAATGTCAGGAAATTCCGAATTGGGATCGTTCTCTGCATGCCTACTTGTAAAGTAATGGGGATAAAAGAATATTTTTTTTTACTTCTGGAAAGATCAGATTTGTTAAAGCACAGAAAGACCATTTACCATTTTATTACATTTTCTGCATGAAATATTGATGAAGCTGATATCAACCCCAGTGAACATTCAACCAAATGCCCTTGTATTGTGGGATTAAGTGTTCCAGTCTTGACTGCATTAACCTTTATTAATTAAGCAAACGTTTTCAGGGGTCCATTTATAGACCCACTGTGACTGCATTAGCTTAAAAATTGCTGGTTAAAAATTCAAAAAGACATAGAAAAAGCACACTTTTAATGAACTCTGTGTATTTTATCTAAAACATTTTTTGTATGTTAATATCAAGGCATGCTTCTTGTATAAAATGTCTGGTTGTAAAGGCTACATTAAGTACACTTTAAAAAAATGTAATATATGCAGAAATCCCATAGGTTCTGCATTTATGGCTAAGGTAACGTAAGCTCCAGCTGCAGTAAATGTGGTAAGGCAAATTTACTAAGTTCTGTTAAATTTTATTGTAAAATACAGGAAATGGCACTGTCAGTAAAAGTGTCTGTATGCTTAAGTTAAATGGTACGGCTTAAGTGTAATATGCTGCTGTGACAAGAGCACCACTCAGCAAGCGAGCACAGTAATATAAACACTGTGGCTGCCATCACATTAGCGCTGCATGACTGAGTAAACCTGTCAGCTCCCTCATTTACCACTATAACAGGAGAACATTATTTCATATCATTAAGCTTTTTATAACTACCTGGTTACTGCATGAAGTTCTTTCTGTTTTACAGAGTGGCCAACTGTGTTTTATGTAGCTATAAATGTTTCACTCCTTTTCCATAATTATTGACTGGCTTCAATAGCGTCCTTTAATATGAGCCAAAACTCTCTAAAACACAGTGCTAGAAATGCAGACCCAGGCTTTCATTCTCCCTTCCTTTACACACATATCATCAACATCGGATATGGTGTCAGCAAAGATGACATAAAAAAAAATCTATCAACAGCAATACTAAATCAAGCCCTTTTTTATGTTTAAACAAATATAAAGCTGCAAGTTGTTAATTTTGTCCTTTGCAAACGCAGTGTTAGCACTGCAGCTAACATGCTGCACAATGCAAAGTCCCCATTTACTCCAGAAAGAAAAAAAAAACAAAAAAAACAGAACTACTTCAGCAGCCAAGTCCCACTGCAGGTGCCAAATGTTCGCTCCCTGAGCCACAGTGTTTGTCTCAGCCCCTGACCCTCGAAATGTATTCTCTCTGCCTCTGTCGCTCACTCTCTGTTGTTCCCACAGCAGAAAAACTGCAGACCTGCATCACCAAGGACACAAGAGACAAGTCTGATGGCTCTGTTATCACTCTTTCCACTCCTTTTCAAGCCTTCAATTTTTCTGCCTTTTTCAGCGAACCTGCCCTTTTCAAGAAAAAAAAAAAAGACATGCAATAAAAATGTCCTCAGACACAAAATGCAGCGTTTTAAATCGGGCCTGCAGTTAATAATGGCAAAATAGTGCTAGCATGTTAATATAGCGTGCTTACATTTATCCCACGCAATCAAGACCAGCATTGGATCCACTGGGTCTTACTGCAGTACCACATAAGGGTGCTTTAATGTTCTCAGTATCATTCATAGGATTTCATTTCTGTACACAAAAATTATGTCTATATTAACGTTATCAGAGCTGATCCACAGAGAGCCCCTTTTATTCCTTTCACTTCCACTGAAGCTGGCTACAGTTCACCTAGAAGACTCTTAGGCCACGTCCACACTGCAGCCTGAAAGTGACACAATTCCGATTTTTTTTTTTTTTTTGCCCTCATGCGACCTGTATCCGATCTTTTCATGACAGTCTGAACAATACAGATCCGATTTTTTCAAATGCGACCCAGGCCACTTGGATATGTGGTACTAAATCCGATACGTATCCCATCTTTTCAAATGCGACCTGTGTGTGTACGGCTGGGCCGCATTTAAGCGACCTGCACGTCATTGATAGTCAACAAACGTCACTATTCTGCGTCCCGTCTTACAGGGACGCGTGAAGGAAAACAAGCTTATTTTCGCTGTTGCCTGGAACTTTGTTTATTAAAAGTTTAATTAAAAAAAACAAACAAAAAAAACAGGCTTACTTCCGCAAACACTGAGCATGCTTGCTACGTGTGACGTGATGGCATCCTCTACTGCGCATGCATGACACTTTCAGGTTCGTCTGCAGTTCACATAGAGATCACGTCCAAGTCGCATACAGTATACTGTATTTGGAAATGTGAACAACCACGCAAAAAAATATGAGATTTCACAAAAAATTGGAATTGGGTCACTTCAGGCTGCAGTGTGAACGTAGCCTTAGTTTCAATGAATAGTAGTGAAAAAAGTTAAAATGTCAAAATAATACTAAAGAGAAGGAAATGTTGCTGCATTCTGCTAATGTACTGTATGCTGATTGGATGGTTCTGGATTTAGACAGGAAGAATCCTTTTTTCAAAGATACCTTTAACAGATGTTAGAAGTGTAGTTTTAAAAAAAAAGAAACGTACATGTAAAATAAGCATCTGGCTGTGGTTGACTGTGACTGCTATCGGGTGGATGCTGCTAGGAATTTTCTTTTCTAAAAAACAAGATATTTTTGGGGTCACAGCCATATAGGCCCACATTCCCTCTGGACTGTCTTGTGAACCCTCCGTATGAAATCATGTTCTTTAAAAGTGCTCTGGCATTGTCTGCTCCTACAAAAAAACTTGTGGTGTAGCTCACTTGTGTTAGTATGCTAGATGAAGTGAGGATGCTAAGTGTTAGGGGATGATTAGCTGGGATGTGTGAAATCAGACAGAACCGGCCTGAGTGCAGACACCCATATCCTCCCCTGACCCACTTCTCTCACTCGCTCTGGTTATGTGGCTTAATATGCTTGCTGCGACAAATGACACAAACTTAGTGCAGAGTGCTTATTCAAAGAAACAGCAATAGTAATGTCTGGGGGATGAGAAGAAATTTACACAAGACACACACACACACACACACACACCACAAACTATCAGAGATTACAATAGAAACGATACAACTTGTAGTGTCCTCTGACTACTTTAATGTGATTTCCACTCAGTAAAATTATCTAAACATATATTCTTTTCCAACCCATTTCCTGTTACCATAGCAACCTCTCTTCCTTCTTCCCTACTATTCCTACTTTCCACCTCCTCGTTATCATTCATCCAACCTTACTTCAGCATGAGCCACATCATATATGGCTATAAAGAGAACTAAGTTGATTTATTCAGTGCAGTAAGATCACTCTCACTTGGTGAAAGTTTTTAATAGTCCATTCTGGCTAACAAAGTACTTGAGCTCTGTTTTATCTAATTTTGCCTACATGATCATGATGAGATCAACAGCACATTGACAATGACTAAGAAAAGAAAACGAGAAGAATGGGTGTGAGAAATCATTCAAACTGTTAAGCTTTTACACTCTTTCCCTTCTCTCTCGCACGCACAGACGCACACACACACATATACACACACACACCGTGGATGTGTCGTTGGTGTCTTCACAGTGACACTGGTGCTGAGTTACAGTGCTAATGAGAACTTTAATGTCACCCACACACAGAATCCTAGCAGACAGATTAGAGCCGTGATTATACTGTGCCCCCAGAACACACAGAAACACAATACACACACACACGGACATGCACACTGCACATCGCACACGTGCCCCAATCACATGGCGACAAACAAACAAAAATGGGGTTGAAGTTTCACGAGCAAAGTCTCATCTCGTCCTCTACCTGTCATCTTCTTCTTTCGAGTGTTGCAGTGTGCTTCTGCTGCTGGCATAGTTGCAAAAGTGACAAGCAGAGACAGAGAAACTCAGTGAAAGGGAGAAGAAATGCATGACTGAAAACATGTGACTCAACCAGCCAGGCCTAGCATTAGACGATAACTTTGCAAACCCAAATATGGTCATGTCAACTTTAAATAAATAAATTGATCAAGACGGTGATAGCCAAAATGCTCATCCCCATGCTTCCAAAAGATGGGGGAGTAGAGGTCACAGGGGCTACATCAATCTTAGATATGCAGTCAATACATATTAATAGAGATTTTAGCTGCCGCTATTTAAAACACTACTTAGAAGACATGCTGTTTAACATGTCAGTTTTGATCTAGGGGGAGAAAAAATAGAACAGAGCATTGCACAGGTGAAGAGGTTTCATAAAGAGATATAGAAGCGTGTAATTATGGCGGAGGGAAGCCCTGCTGCTGGAAAACAGCAGCTCAGTGCTGTTTGTCAGGTCTGTCACAACAACAGCTACTATACAGCACTGTCTTTTGTATGCTGGCAAAGAAAATGATGTTCCTTTTGTCACAGGGTTGACACACTAAATAGCACAATTTTACCATCTTTTTAACAAAAGGAATATGAAGACTATTATTAATAGTCTTTGAGCTGCGTTTATGGTTAGAAAATATAGATCACTGGATTGCTAAAACAAAAATATGCAGGTACATAAAGTGGCTGAGCTGATTCAGCATGCGGGAACAGGGAGATGGTGGCATGGTGAATTAGAAAAGGTGAATATTGGCCTGATGGAGACAGGACAGATGTTCTGTGTACATCATATGAGGCTCATCATTCCCTTTCAATCAATCACCATCCCTTTCTATGTCAGAGTTGTGCTACCAGCATCTGTGTGCCTTGACTAAAACTATCAAACTCAGATGGAGAGACAAGGGAAGAGTATAAAGTAGAGGCCCAAGCCTTCTGTCTACCAGCTCTCTCCTAGTTTGACTCTGCTTCTCGTACGCCACATCATTTTTAAGCATTTCACCAATTAAAAGGTGACATGCTGGTCCGAGTATTTCAGAAACTACTGAGACTGTCCCACACAACCATCTCTGGGGTTAACAGAGGGGGAAAAATGGAGAAAATATCCAGTGAGGGTCAAAATATCATTGATGCCAGCTGTCAAAGGAGAATGGCCAGATTACTTTAAACTGATAAGAAGGCAACGGTAACTCAAATAACCACTTGTTACAATGGTATGCAAAAGAGCATCTCTAAATGCACAGCACATTAATCCTTGAAGCACATGGGATAGATCAGCAGGAGAACTGAGGCTACAGTTCACATGGGCTCCCCAAAACTAGAAAATACAAGACTGATGAGTCTCAATTGCTGCTGCAATATTCAGATGCTAGTGTCAGAATTTGGCATAAACAATAAGAAAGCATTAATCCATCCTGCCTTGTATCAATGGTTGAGGCTGCAGCTGATGTAATGGTGTAGGGGATATTGTATTGGCACCCTGGGCCCATTAGTACCAACTGAGCATTGTTTAAATGTCACAGCTTGAGTATTGTTGCTGACCATGTCCGTTTCTTTATGACCCATCCTCTAATGGGTGCTTTCAGCAGGACAATGCCCCGTGTCACAGACATCAAATCATCTCAAGCTGGTTTCTTCCCATTTGTAAAGAACAGTGAATTTAGTATTTGTTTATTTATTAGGGTACCCATTAGCTGTAATGCAAAGCACAGGTAGTCTTCCTGAGGTCCATATTAAAAATCTAAATAAATGCATTTCAAAACAACATGAATTTACAGTAATATGAATAAACATAAACGTAAAATGGTACGAAACAATAATGACAATCATTACTGCATTTATGATCAACATTAAGCCAAAATAATTGTTTATGCAGCTCACCCATATTAGTACATCAGGTCTGCACCAGTTGGATTTCTGTGTGTGTGTGTGTGTGTGTGTGTGTGTGTGTGTGTGTGCATGCACGTGTCTGTGTGTATATGTTGTGGCTGATCCTTGAATAGGCGGGTTTTTATACAAAGAGACAGGGTGCTAAAGGTGCACACACACAGGTCTTTTGCCCAGGAGATAGAAGTCTGAGTCTCTTCTGACGTCATTTTAAACTTTTGGTTCGGTCGTTATTAGGTGCAAAAACTACTTGTGGGAGTTAATAAAAGTTTGTGTTCAACGAGACAATAAAGGTTTTTTTCTGGGTGCCCACCTCTGCCCTATTTAAAGGTAACAAAACCAGCGCACCTTTTACTTTCACCTATTCAAATGGCTTCTAGAGGTTGCTGGACTTTATACTGTAACTTTAGGTTGCAATAACAGCTCGCACAAATGAGCTCTGAGGTCGTTTTCTTTGGGACAGTTACGTCTCAAATATCATCTGTATTGTTCTGTTGACATTCTGGTACCCACCCCTCTCTCTTATTTACTATCCACCTCATTTCTTCCTTTTTTAAATGATTCCACCTCCCAATCTCTCCCATCCGAAGCTTCACCCCTACCTTAAAATTGAAAATCAATACGTCAGTTTATTAAAGTCATCCTCATTCTCTTTGACACTTTTTTTGCTTACACACACACACACACACACACACCTACACACACACACACACCGTCTCATAAAATTGGCCTTCCTGACAAAAAACACACTAAAAACAAATAAAGCCTGAAGCAAAGTCATTCAGAAATCTGTCTGACTTATAATAATAATGCCTTAGACTTTCAAGGTACTCAAAGATGCTTTACAATTGCATGCACTATTCATTCGCACCTCAATCATACTTAGTGGTGGTAAGCTACTAATGTAGCCACAGCTGCCCTGGGGCAGTCTGACAGAAGCATGGCTGATAATTCACGCTTACGGCCCCTCCAACCACCACCACATTCACACTTAGCCAATGTGGGTTAAGTGTCTTGCCCAGGGAGACAACGACAGCATGCGCTCAGACGGGGACTTCAACCAGCAACGCTCTGATTGCAAGGTGAGCAACTATTCACTGCACCCCTGCCACCAAATGTTATTCAAATATTGTCATGATCCTGGGCCGGTGGCCCAGTGTTTTGAGTTTCTTGTGTGAAGTTCCGTTTTATTTCAGGTTGTGGTTGTTTGTGTATTAGGATTTTGCTATCATAGTCTCTTGTTTTGTTATTGATGTTTGTTTCCTGTTTCCCCTCACGTTGCCATGATCTGTGTTCAAGTGTTTTTCCTTTGGTCTCTAGTCTGTCTGCTTCATGCCCCCTGTTTATTGCTAGTATGCATGATGTTTCATGTTTTGTATGTGGCTTGTTGTGCCAGTGTTCCCTGTGTGTTGTATTTAGAGTTTGGTTTGGTTTGGTTTTCTGTGTTAACTTTGTGTATGTGTTATGTTTAGTCACTTCCTGTTTTGGTTTGACAGTCTTGTGTTCCTTGTGCTTTGTATGTAGTTTTGCTTCCCCTTGTCTTGTCTGGTTAATTCTGTTCAGCTTTGCCCCTCACCTGTTGCCTGTTCCCCGATTACCCAGTGTGTTTATTTAAGTGCTCAGTCTTTGTCTAGTCCTTGTTGCGTCGTAGTTGGTTTTATCCTGCTGTGTGCTTTATGTTATGCCACGTTCAATATTTTAATACTTAAGCTCCTCGCCTTGTGAGTCCTGTGTTGGGGTCCTCTGCTACGCTGGCACAGCAAACCTGAAACAAACATGTTTATTGCTCTTTGAAATTTATTTATTTATTTATTTTTAATTCTTATTAAACCAAAAAAGTGCTACTATAGTTATTCAGATTTGAAGTATTTCAGAAATCCCTGATTAACTTATTTGAAAAATAAAAAAATATATGTAAACCACACACTAGACAATAATGATAACGCCGTTATATTCAAATCTTTGTAATTAATTAATTGAAATTAACGTGTTAAAGTTCCTGTCCTTATATATATATATACACACACACACAAACACACACACACACACTGTTTGGACTTGAGACAAAGAACTGTTGATGGTCACAAAGCAGGAGATGGATACACAAAGTCTCCAAGTGTCAAGAACTGGAGTGAAAAGTATAAAAAATTCAGGGCACACAGTACAGAACAAGCCTGGCAGAGGTGGGAGGTATTTCTAGACTCTGGAAAGAAAACTAGTGACAGACTAGTGACTAGTGTATAAAGACCCCAAAATAACTGCCGGGCCAACTGAATGACTTAGGCAAGTTGGGAATTGTAGTCCCACAGAAGACAGACACTAGAAGCCGGCACAGAAACGAACTGTGAGGTTGCAGATCAAGAACAACTCCTGTTCTGCAGTAGAGACACCTTCAAGCCAGACTCAAGAACAACCTGGACTGAGGATTCAGAATTTAACACAGTATATAAACAGCATTGGTTACAAATGATCTTCTTATGTCAGTCGGCTCATCTCTGTGCTTTTCCTGCTAGACCTCAGTACAGCGTTTGATTGAACAATTAAAAAGAAGTTTCAAAAAGTAAATAATAAACATGTTTGTTGTTAAGCATATACATTTATTCATTCAAAATTTTAGTAGCAAAAGGATTTTTTTTAATTGAAAGTGTTTAGTTTGCTAATTTGTTTGCGATTAATTTGTGATTAATTGAGCTTAATTAATTACAGACTCTATAATTAATTCAATTAAATTTTTTAATCGCATCCCGGCCCTACTTTCAATATAAAGTGCCTTGAAGTGATTGATGTTGTTATTTGGTGCTATATAAAAAAAATTGACTTGAACTGAACCTTGAGAAAGGTTATATATACTGGAGGTGCATCCTTTGGCCAGATGAGCCAAAACTAGAGCTCTTTGGCCTTAGCGATTCCTCATGTTTGGAAAAAAGCAAGAGGTGTACAACCCAAACAATATTGTCTCAACAGTGAGCCATGGTGGTAGGAGTATCACACTGTGGGTTTGCTTCAGTGTATCTAGAACTGGGAATCTCATCATGGTGGATATGATAGATAAGATGGAAATTTGAAGATTGTGAAAGAAAACCTCAATCAGTCAGCAGCAAAATTGGACCGGGGTTGCTGCTTGGTCTTCCAACATGACAACGTCCCAAAACATGCATCACTCCTGGTGAAGAAAGACCTCCAGAAAACCAGACGTGAACGTTACTGACTGGCCTGCACAAAGCTTGAATCCTATTGCAAATCTGTGGGGTAAACTGAAGACCAAGGTCCATGCCAGAGGACCATCAAACCTTGAGGAGTTTCAGAGATTCACCACAGAAGACTGGGCTGGGATTGCTCAGGAGACTTGCTGAAAACGTCAAGCAACTGCTGGCTGTTATCCAGCAAAAAAGGACACACAACTGACTGTTAGGGGGCTAATCATTTTCACCCAGGTAGTTTTTGTTTTTTGTGAAATAATTTAGCTTCTCTGTGCAAAGGAAAATAATGGAAGACATTAGTTATAGAGACCAAAACAGTTTGTGTATCGGGTTCTGAACATGTTTATTTCTGCTGTAACGTTTTAACATGGGAGTCTACGGGGACTGACTCACTGCTTGCACCTCTGCTGGAAGGCAGAGGAACTGCAGGGTTTGGCACTTCTTTATTTTGCTGCTTGACTCCTAGAAAAGCCTAGAATCAAATAAACATCATAATATTGGCATATTTATGAAGAAGGGATGATGTTGGAAAAATGAAGGCTAGAAAATAACAGAAGGATGGAGAATGTCAGTATAGCACCTCCTGCCTCGCCTTTGTGGTGCCATCTCTGTGGAGCCCTCTGTGCAGGGAGGGCTGATGTGGGCGGACTGGTGAACGTACATTCATGTTGTTCTTGCTGCTCTTTGGTTTTGTGTGGGGTTTTGAGTGTCTCAGTGTCAGTGGGGATTATAATCTGGGTGAGACTGGAGCACTCTGCTGCAGTTCTTAATGCTTGTTCAGGTCCCAGTGATGCCAGTAAGTCATCAAAGTGTAATGGTGGTTTTATTATAGATAATGTTTGCTCTGTGGCTGTGGTTATAAATGTTTTATTGGCCCGGGGATTATCTTTAGTGCTGTGGGCATCCCTCTCTCCTCCCTCTGGCTTCTTTACTCTCTCCCTCAAATTCTTAATTGATCTCTCCTTTCGGTTAAATCTAATCTAATTTTCATCTCACACTGCTGGAGCTGCATTTAGTCAGCTGTCAGGTTTCAGTATGGACAATTATAGCAGACAGTGAGCGGATTTAATTTGGTTTCCTCCAATGGCTGCAACTAAAACTTGTGTCGTTAAAGCAGCTGTTTGTCAAAAAATACACATTTTATTCATGAATCTACAACCTGAATTTGAGTGCAAACAGTTCATTTGTTACATGCTGGGTGTATAAAATGATGAAAACAGGTGTGACTGCAGCAGGTTTCTGTGCTCTCTGACAGACGTGTAAGTTTGAGAGTTTTGTCTCAGACAGCTGAAATGGTAATGTATGCACTGTGACATTTTCTGCTTGTCTCTCTCTGTCAGTGGAATCTTCAGGGATAGAGGGCTGAAGCTTCAAGACGATCACACAACAAAGCAACGAAGACACACAGAATGAGTGCAGGGAGACAAAAACTACAAAAACAGATGAAACAGCCCACAGCGAGACACCAAATGACTGCGAAGAGACGCTAATCTAGTGCGAAGCACAATGCAAACAAACTTGTAATACAAATAATGAAATACTCTGAAATATGTCATCCAGTAAACTGTTGGCCCTCAGTTTAACATTTATTAGTGTTGACGCTAAGCTTAGGATCAGGCCTTTTTCATGGCACCAAAACAATGACTAACCTCATGCTAACCTCATGCTGTTGGAAGTGCAGGCTCATAGGGGTCGTCTGATTGTTGTGTTTTCTTTCCATTTAGGTAGGGGCTCTTTTAGGTGACTGCTACTATGATTTCGTGCTATATAAATAAAATAGAATAACATTGAACTGAACTGAAAACTGAATAATTACGAAGGAGTATTGAGAAAAAAATTAATTGTGCATCTGGAGAATAAAGGATAGACGCAAGGATATCAGTGTTTGCACCTCCGTGCATTACAGAGGGCACATGTTGACTCACAAGACACAATAAGACAGCTGATCAAGTTGTTTCACTAACCAAGGCACTTGGAGGGCATCGCAGCCGTGGCAGCTGTTTGACCTGAAACAACAACTTTAGTCTCAAAATAGTTTTTGACTTTATTCTCAAAGTGAACTATTTGTTTTCTTAATGTGGCCCTAACACTCCTTCATAAATAATAGATATTTCATCTCTTTATATTGGATTAAGGTTAGTTTGCATTATTATGGATGTGGCGTCTGGATGATGATGATGTAGCTGCAAGCTGTCTGCTAGGCTTCACCTCAACTAACTGGAGTCCCTGAACTGGACCTCTGGACCGTGTTTGTGCTGTTGGAGCCTTTTGGAGCATTTTAATGCAATGATCTGACCGATAATATGGCTGCTGTGTGCTTCTTTGGACTAACAGGAAGTGGTTACAGTCTGTGACAGTCGACAGACTGTTCGGTTGTTTGAGGGTGTGAAACTGATACCTACCTTTTCTGCTGAGTCTGGTGATCAGAGAAGACAAATTTCTTAGAAAATATAAACAAAAATGTTACAAACTAAAATCACATTCACACAAAGGAAGCTTGACTTTAGGACTACAGCATTCACATTGCAGTCACCAAGCAGGGGCTGATGTGTGATCACTTACAGCGTTTTAATGTGTGGAGTTTTCTTGTGTAGCAGTGTGAGTTTGTGCTTTCTGAGCATGTGTGCTATGACTCGGTCAGACCTGGTTTCTGGTTTCTGTTGTCCCACTTTACGTTTATATTTTTAGCTGTCTTGAAATTCCGATGAAATGTCGCCTGGTGTCCACACAGACACAAACTCCTCCTCCTCCTCCTCTCTGTGCAGCCGAGGCTCGCTTTCATTCTTCCTCTCGTCCCACTTTCGTTCTCACTTCTTCTCTGAATGTTTCTCTTTCTGCTCAGGTTTGCGTCTTTGTGCCAGCCCGAGTCTGATGTCATGAAGTGAGGTTAAAGTGCAAGCGGGATGACTTTTCTCTCTCCTTTTTTTCTGTGTCACAAAAATGTCTGAAGAATTATGTGTTGTCATACGCATTGTTTGTCTCAGCAGAGCTGAACTGATAGGAATAGAGAAGTTGCTTCTTGTTTTTCAGATGAAGCCAGTTTTCCAATCTTTTGACTGAAAATGTGACAAGCAAACCTAAACAGAAGCAGTATGAACTTTGGATGTAGATGAAAATCACTGCATTTCAGTTATTTGCAGCTCTTCATCCCTCTGATAATTTTACCGTACTAGTTGTGAGTTGACTAATTTCCTTTTCTACATCCTGAAAATTGCTGCTGAGGCTCAAATTGCGCAGAATGAGGAAGAAAGTTGATTTCAATTATTTTGAACCTGGTGTTGTTGTTGGTGCCTGACAGGCTGATCTGAGTTTCAGAAACTGCTGATCTGCTGTGATTTTCCTGAAGAACCATTTCTGCAGTTTACAGAAAAGGTCCAAAAGGAGAAATTAAGAGGTCAGAGGAGAATGGACGGACTGCTTTGAGTTGACAAGAAGGAAACAGTAACTGAAACAACCCCTCATCACAACCGAGGTACGCAGAAGAGCATCTCTGCACACACAGCAGCAGAAGACCACACTGGATGCTGCTTCTGTCAGCTAAGAACAGGAAACTGAAGCTAAAGTTCACACAGACTCACTAAACCTGGACAAGACTGGAGAAACTCAATTCCTGCTGCAACATTCAGGCCAGAAGTTGATGTACACAACATGAAAGCATGGATCCATCCCGCCTTTTATTAATTGTTCAGGCTCCTGCCAGTGTGATAGTGTGGGGGATATTTTCTTGGACCCCTTAGTACCAGCTGAGCACAGCCTATCTGAATATTACTGCTGACCATGTCCATCCTATTATGACCACAGTGTACCATCTTCTGATGGTTGCTTCCAGCGGGATAACGCTCCATGACACAAATATTTCAGGAGATTCACATCATGGATGCAGCTGACAAATCTGCAGCCACTGTGTGATGCTGTGATGTTAACATGGACCACAAATCTTTGAGGAACGTTTCCATCACCGTGTTGAAGCGCTGCCATGAAGAATGAAGGCAGCTCTGAAGGCAACGAGGGGTTCAATCCAGTGCTAGCAAGGTGTAACTAATGATGTGGCTGGTGAGTGTGTACAGAGAGGCCTGACCGCACAACGAGGCACAGGTAGGACCAATCAAGGCAGGGCAGGCAATCACAGAAAAACACAAAAAACAAAGATGGCACAAGCATAGAGAGTATAAATAAAGGAAGGACATAACCATGCCTGAGAAACTGCACAGTGCAGATCTGTGGGACTGTAGTAATAAACTGCCCCATGAGGGTGTATTTAAATACATGTGTAGTTATTGGCGATGTGGTGTACCGGAAATGATCACAATTCCAGAAGGAATAAAAGCTTGCAGATTATGTGATAAAGAACAGAAATAATTTCTGTGTAAATGAAGGGGGGGACGTCCTTCATTTTGCCGTTCTTTGTCTTCACTGACAATCTAATTAATAGCAGTGGCAGCTGTGTTTGTGTGAAATTGTAGTTTTAACTATGGATGTTCACACTTCTCTTTCACACAACCCCCACAATCCTCTTATCACACTCAGACGTATATATATATATATATATATGAATGTGCAATTATACCAGACTTTATTTTTATATTTTGTATTTCTGGTGCTGCTTGATTAGAGGAGCCGTGAAAAGCACACAAAAGATGTGAGAAAAGTATACGAGCATGGAACAGCATTAAAACAATACGCAGTGATCCTATAATAGACCTGACTGTTTCAAGGCTCCTGAACACTGTCTATAGTGAGACAGAAGAAGGAAACACTGTGAAGCCTTTGGAATACCTGGTTTCAGTGAGATCTCTGTACAGACGCATTTACAGATAAATGCATCTCATTTCAAAGGCACTTGTGCTGCTGTAAAAAAGATTTGAGCTGTTTGAGGAAAAGATTTAGACAAATGCGTAATTTCAGCAGTCTTATGATTTCACTGCAAGCCTGTGCGAGACATCGTAATTATAGCAGACTGTGATATGATGATGCCCCCTCTGTTCATCGCCACATCTCATTGGCTTGGTTCAGGTGAAAGCTAGAGCTTGGAGTTGCTGCCACAACTCAACTAAATGTTCTTTTAGAATCCTAAATGTTGTTTTTCATGTCTTCTCTCCATTAGTCCTCCACAGTGAAAGGAGTCAGTTGAGGTGGTTCTGGCTAGGATGCCTCCTGGACTCCTCGTAGGTGGTATCTCTTACCAGAAGGAGGCCGTGGGGGAGACCCAGAACACAAAATGCTGGTTTGATATACTGTAGATCAGGGTCAGGTTTGGCTCAAATATTACAACATCTGGCCGTTAGAAGATGGTCCTGTGGCTTAGCTGAGTCAGTGCTGTCAGTTGGCTCAAAGAAAATTCCAGATGTTGATTTAATGTTTTATGTTATTAACTTAAAGGAGCTCTGCCTAACACCTTATCACGTGTTCCAGGTATATATGCTGTTTACCTGAGTGTGAGTATAATAACTTGGCTGTGATGATGTTGGACACATGCTTTATAGCAAAGCTGCGGTCAGCTGGCTGAAAAAGTTGCATGGAGCACAATATGTGAGGATGTCGTCCCACTGCAATCTCAAACCAGAGATTGCATTGTCTGTGTCGGCTGAAGCAGCATGTGGGCCAGTCAGGAACTCTGTGTTTTTCTAATCTGTTGAACGAGCTGTTTTCTCCCATTGTTGTTGATGTTGGATGTGAAATCGTCTCTGCTCCCTTCACTCTTGTTAAAATAATCTGCAGCCTCCTGTGAGTCTGACCGGCTCTGTTTGTGATCAGGTGACGCTTTATTGATCTTCAGGAGAGGACAGGAGCAGTATCGGTGCTGCTGCTGCAGAAATCAAACAGGTTTAATGTCTAAATAAAAGTAGAATGGGTTTCTCTGTGCTGGAAACCCAAAGAAGTGAAAGTCTTCTTTCATATTTTGTGCATTTACCTGGAGACTTTATACTTCCTGAACTCATTGAACCAACTTTGGTTTGATTTTCGGCTCAATTTTGTCGATTTTCATCAGAACCTGTTTGCACCTTCACAATAAATGTGAATAAAAAGTGTGACCGTGGCATTTATGCTGCAACAAATCCAAACGGCTGATAGATTTTTACAGTTTTACGTCACAGTTATAATTAATTCATCATCTTGGGAAAAAATAAATAAATTAAAAATTTTTTTTTTGTTTTTGATAGAAGTCGCACTTCTTTCAAACATTAAGGGAAACCTGTAGAGAAATAAAAAGACGTATGGAGATGTGCTCATATCTCCCTGAGACCCTCAGGAGTGGCTCTCAGGAAGAAGTGGATGCAACAATGCTCAGTTACTTTCTTTTTTCCTTTAACTTTTTTGTACTTTAACTTTATTTTGTAACTCTATACATTAAAAACACATCAGTAAGGAAACAATCATGGGCCTGATTTTTGCAGCGTGCCCACCTGCAAACACACAACCCCCAACCCACGCACCATGAATACTCAGGAAGCATTTCGGACTGCAAAGCGCTTCCGTGACATCACCAACCATCTATTCACACTGGCTGGACTGACAGCAGCAAAGCCTAACAGGTGTCATCACACCTGAAACCATTCACTATCGTACTTTGCAATAAAATGATGGCACATCACTGTTCCTGCTTTGATTGGTGATTCTATGATACTCATCATGAAAGGTGCCTCATAAATAACTTTTTACTGGAATGGACGTAACTTACCACGCCTGGCATGGGAACGGGATCCATCTAAGTAAGGAATTGTATTTTGATATGTTTGCATTTGAACTACCACACACACTTTTTTGTTTCCAACATTTGCAGAGGGGTTTTGTGAACACCACAGCTCTTTTCCTAACGTGCTCTTGCTATCCCAGTAATGATCTAATGTCTCTTTGTGTTAATAATAAGAACATTATTTCCCACATTTACAGGACTGAGATGCCCCACTGTCAGACACATCCTGGATAACGCATTGCAAAGGGGGTTCTGCATTATATTGTTCATAGTGTGTGGTGATTATATAATTAGTACTGTATAATATTACAAAATTTAAAATCGGTCCATCCTTTGTTCTGCTTATCTGGTGCCAGGTGGCGGTAATAAAGAAATGCAGTCCCTACAGACGTGACTGCCCCGTAGCTTCCGAGCATTATGGCTGGGCTGCTATGATGCCTGAGAGGACAGTCTGAAGGTGTTGGCCATTCTGAGTCAGTACCGCTTACTTGTTTGTGCTGTCAGGCCTTCAGCCAGCAGGCGTGGATCATGTCAGGTCCAGCTTTTCATGTTTGAGACTTTGCGATGGTGACTGCTTCTTGTTGTGGAAGGTAGTTGTCTGCTCTCACTTCTATTGGCCTCTGTTGGTGTTGCATGACTTTCTCCCAGATGTTCTGCCAGTATTGTTCTGTCTCAGCTCTGGGTGGGTCTGTCCCGGTCCTGTTGTCCCCCTTCAGCTGGGGTTTCACCCTGGTTGGGTCTCTGGAGACTATTTATTCTCTCTGTCTTTATTTTTCAGCTTCGCTGCCACAGCAGAGAGCCTTCACTCAGCAGCTTCCACAGCCTCACCTGAGGGCGTCTGTGGACAATTATACATTTATTCCTTTTCATTCCTTAGATCGTGCTGCAGGTGGAGATATGAGATGTGAGGGATTCAGTTTGTCTTCAGATTTTATCAGCTGTGTTTCTTTGTGGTGAGATGTTGGAGTCCCATTTAGGAGGAATCTGCTCTTCATCTCTTACAGTTACTTACAGTTACAGTGACAGGTCTATGATTAGAGGGGGACCTTCTGCTTTGTGCTGACACCTTCTCTTTATCATAAGCTGCTCATTTGTTTTAGAGAAGAAATAAAAACCCTTGACAGATGCTTGGATTCTTCTGTTTCTAATGAGAGGCGCGGTGACTGTGGATCATCAGGACCTTTCTTTTGTTTTCAGATCAAACTGCTGAGTGAATCTGCAGGTTCACTTCCTGTTTTCAGACATTTTTGAGCCCTTTTACTGGTTCACAAACAGAAACAGAGAAAGTTTAGAAACTCTGAGGAAATGGTGGGGAGGATTTGCAGGAGGTCGGGTTTCCTTTCGCGCTCCATGCTGGATTTCTTTTCAGCTGATTCAGACAAACTTGAATTGTCCAATTAAGGCGAGGAGCTCCAGCCTGAACACCATCTGTCCATTAAAACGAGGAGACGAGGACGACTCTGACTGTTGGGCAAACACTTCGACTGCATGCAGCTTCTCAGCAGCTCGCTGCTAATTTAGGGCTTCATCACTTTCAGACTGCATTCACTCCTCTTTTCTGACTTGTGGAGCAGATCTCCCGTCCTGATCCACAGACCTGTGCCATCCATCTGGAACATTTTCTGCACCGTGGGAAGTGTGGACTTTTTATTTGGTATTTTGATAAGTCAGTGCATGTGGACAACAGTCCAGTACAGCTCTGAGTTATTCACAAATCCGATCACTGATCAACAAATGAATAAAAATTGCATGTTTGGAAGAGCTGCTGCTGTTTGTGGTTAATATCGTTCAACATTCCTTTGAACTGAGTTCACACTTGCACAATAAAGATCATTTAAAAGCATTTTAAATTCCAAATATTCCTTTAACATTGCAGCAACAAAACGTGCAGCAGCACTCAAAGAGTTTTCACCACGAGTATAATTTAGGTTGAATAAATGTATAATGTTAAATCCCTCACTTCCTAAAAAAAAGGGCACAGGTGGAATTACAAAATTCTGTGACTGTGCCAATAAGCCCCGCCCTTCAAAGTCATCACCTGGTGCAGTGATGCAGCTGTGTACCAGCCAGGTGAACTACACCTGCAAGACCAGTTAAATCCATCAGACTCCTCCATCACTCTGTGAAAACTGCAACCTTCACTGAGAAATTCCCAGAGAGCCAGATGTGGCTGACGGGCTGGATGCTGGGTGACGCGCACATCATGATCACTGCACAGTTCAGGTTGTTTTTGACAAATGTTCACCTGAGACACCCCCAGGTGGTTTGAGGGGAAATCAGCTTAATAATAATATAGCTTAATAATGACCCTGGAGAACAAATGATAAACATGCTCCTGATCACGAGTGTGGCTCTTAGACTGCTGCTAGCTTTGGCTCGCAGGTCACCTGTGATGATCACCGCATAAAGATTGGATGATTCTGGGTGCTTCAGAAAACTGAGGGAAGTCGTTTGTGCACAACAGGAATGAAAGGCTGAACGTTTTGGTTGCACATGTGAATACAATTTTTGTTCACACATTTGAGGGTTGTCTTCACAGTAAACATTTAGATGTACGTCGTCGAGCTAAAACTCAAGTTGTTTTCGTGCTCTGTGTCACCTGCAGGTGGACCGGACGGAGGTGATCCGCAGCTGCGTCAGCCCCACCTACTCAAAGGTTTTCACGCTGGACTTTTATTTTGAAGAGGTGCAGCGTCTGCGCTTCGAGCTGTACGACATCAACAGCAGCCACAACGGCCTGAAGGAGGCGATCTTCCTGGGATCAGTGGAGTGCACGCTGGGACAGGTGAGTCAGAGCCACATTTCACCAGACAACCTTTATTATTTATTATCTTTATTTAACTTCATGCCTCCCATGAGGGCATCTCGCTTGCATTTAAGACACTTCCCTTAAACAGTTTGATGAAAAATGAAGTTTCTATTTTTCCACACATCTGACATCTAAGAGTGAAAACAAGTAAATAAGTTCAGAAATAAATAAGCTTGAGTGCCACAAAACTGAGGAGCGAGACTGAGATCTGCCAGCGGATGACTGCTGTGTGTGTCTGTGCTTTCACAGGTAAACATTAGGAAGCTGTCAATCATCAGACTCACCTCAGCTGAATGTTTAAACGGCTCTTTTTGTTGTGAGTGAAGTTTGTAACCCTGAAAACTTCCAAAGCTTCTGCTAATGGATCAAAACTTCAGAAAAACGTCAGTAAACAGAGAAAAGTCTGAGCTTTTCTTTCCTGGATGAAAAGCTAATTGTTTGCTGTATTTTTGACAGCCAGCAGCTTTTCAGAGACTCCATCAGAGCCTGAATGCAGCAGACTTGATAAAGTGGAAAAAAATCTGACATTATAAAAAATATCATTTGTCCGCTCGAGGCACAAAATGTGTTTTCAGCTTTCTTACATAAGAATCTTTACCAGCCGCTAATCACATGAATGTGTGATAACCAGGCAGCAACCATCGAGGCTGAAAATCAAAGTACCCCGTTTGGAATTCCTCTAATGTGGCCATCTTTGTTTTAATTCTGCAACTGCTTTCCAAGTGCTTTCTAGTGGAAATTCCGGACTCTGGTTGCCTAGGGAACCCTCATATGCCAATCAGCATTCTCCTTCCCTCTAATCGATGGGTTTGCTTCACAGTTTAACTCACAACCTGGCAATTCACATCACCAGCGGTTATTTCTCCTGTTGCCAGTTGAAGTCGATTCCAGTGCAGACGCCGCTTTAAAATAACAAAGAGGCATTTTTATCCAACCCAGGATCTTAAACCTTGACGGCCACTGTGACTAGAATGATGATCGGTCACAGTGGCCGATGTTTGTTCAGACACCGAGTGTCACGGCCCCCGTTGGGTGGTTGGTCCTGTTATGGGGTGTTGGGGTTTTTGACCTTTGTGAGCAGTGGACTTTAAGCTAGCATTAACTGCTGTTGCTCATTGTTGAAGCTGGGAGTGAGAGCGCGGGGCTGAGGAAGGTTTTTGGAGGAAGCATAAGTGTTGCATCCTTCAGCAGAAAAAAACAATCATGAATCATATTAAACGTCTGTTTTAAATCAGACTGACGGAAAACAAATAAATGAGCTTTCTGACTTAATTACAAACACATTTCATCCGCCAGCTTTTCTCCATGTGTCAGTGCGACGGGGAAGCTCAGCAGCTAAATGCAGTGTTACTGTGTGGACCATGTTGAGGATGCATTCAGGTTATTTCAGTCTGAGGGCCGGCTGTATTCAGTGGCACACAGAGTCCTCATTTTTCTTTGAGATTTGTTCTGTAGAAGACAATTTTCTTTGTTCGCAGAGGCTGCAGAGCTTCTCTTTATTTCTAAAGAAACGTCTGCCAACTGTGAGTAAATGCCAGTCAGATAACAGAGTGGCAACAGGCAGCCATCTGCTTTCATTACCAAAGTTTGCGTTGAAACTTCAACAGAGCGTTCTGTTGGTGGGAACTGTTTTGGGCTCCAGACACACAATCTATTATTAAAATCATGTAATTTCAGGTCTTATATAATGAAAAAATAGATCCATAGTTAATGTAGTGTAATAAAATCTGTGCATTTTTTGAAGAGTTAAAGAACTAGATGAACAGATTTTCCACCTGCTGTAGGTTTCATTAAGAAGTGAAGTTGGGAAGTCTGTCAGCTGAGCCTTGTTGTGGATTTCCTTCCGACTGTTTTCAGTTTCCAGCAGGGGAAGTAAAAATGTGCTGGAAGAGTATTAACATGCTTAGCTGAAGAAGATGAGGACCGGGAGCCAAGTGGGTGATGAAACAATCAGCTTGGATGAAAGTTGGGAAAAGCCTCCTCTTCACCAACGTCTTTGTTTCTGCCAGCAGCGTCAGTTCTGCCAGCTCGCTCCGCGCCAGATGGCTGACGGAGCACCGGAGCTTTTTAACGGGCCTGGAAGAAGCAGTCAGAAAATGCTGGCATGAGGGGTGGCAGAGGGGAGGGATTTCACTCTATAATGAAGTAAAACAGCTTCTTTTTTATCCCGCTGATAGCACAGGTTTGATTCTACACAGCAGGAGAGTTTTTTAATCTTGGAACTGAAGAGGAAACAAGGTTCAGGAGTATTTAAATGTATTAAAGAATATGTTAACGGCTTACCATGTCCCGACCAGCACCTGTCCTCAAATCATGAAAAAACCCCACACTGAATCCAACCTGAGAACCTGAACTCTAAAAGGTCAGAGCAGTCAGAGTCATACTGCAAATATAAAATACTACAGATCAAAATAACTGAATAAAGTGAAGAAGTAACAGGAGTACTACCTCAAACCTCCAGTGCTCATGGAGGGAATAATGAAAGAACGCAGAAAGATTCTGACCGAAAACTGGAGTAGAAAATCCCGGTCCAGCACTTAGGTTAGCTTTGATCAAACTAAGCAAGCCATATCCACGCACATCCAGCCCTTTCAACAGGCTGGAGTCACAAAGCACTTTACAGAAATAATCCGAGATCATCCATCATTCCAAAAACAGGTAAAAAAGCACAAAGAACAATGTCAAATTCAAAAAGAATGGAATGGAAAAGACACAAAAAGACACAACTGTAAAAGCAAAGCACAAAACATGCTCAAACAGAGCTGCCTTTAGCTCGCTTTTTCAAAGGCTGCACAGAATCAGCAAACCTCAGTTGAACAGCAGAGCCAACCACAGCCAACCTTAAACAGGTGATGATACAAACATCAGGTTTAGACTCTTTGATCTGAGTCAGAGGAATGAAGAGTGAGCTTGAAGAAGCCTGAATTATAAAATGGATCCTGAATCAAGGGGCTGGCTCCATGTAACATTTGAAGTGGGGTAATGGGAACATTTAATCTAGTGGTAGCATTTTGAATTCAGGCAACCCAGGACAGATTTACTGAGTGAAGAAAGCAGAATTTTAGAAATCGATACATGAATAGATGAAAACAACAGCAAGGATCTCCAAACCCGAAGGTAACCCACATATGCAAACATGAACAGCAGAGAACAAGTGCCGTAGACCACAAGAACCTTCATCTTATCAACATTGTGCTGCAGACGTTTTTACTGTCTTCCTGACAGTATTAAGGTATTCAATGTGGATATGATCCACAAATAAGTGAAAACTAAAGTTAAAACTAAACAATCTGTTCCAGATGTGAATAAAGTGAATAAGAAGGGCCCGAGAACCGAGCCCTGTGGGACACCACAGGACGAAGTGGAGGATATTTGGACAAACCTCAGACGGAGACCATGAAACTTCAGTGTCTCTTTATGTGAAATGCCCACCAATCCATGTAACCTCTTAATCTGAATCGAATGATAAACTTTGCTGAATGTAGAACATAGGTAATATTAAGACAGTCTTGTGCAGATGCCCTTGGAGTGCTTCTCAAAACCCAGACTGAAATTCATCATAGACAGCATGTTCCTGTGAGGATCACTAAGTTGTTTGCCCACAACCTCCTTCTGAATCTTGGCAGTAAAGGGAGTTTAGATGCAGCCCCGTATCTATAGAGATATTTCACCAACAGGTATCAGTGTGTTCCTTTGTCAGGGTGCAGATACCCAGAAACAAGCAGAGAAATTATATTATCAAAAAATGTTTAAACAGTTTAAACAGTCTGACATCATACAGCAGGGTACAGTAATACCGATGAACTCACTGGACTTCTGAAGTTTGTTCTGCACAAAAATGTTTCAATTTCAGAAATGTTTTTCAAAGGTTTCCTAGTTTCCTACAAATGTCGTCACTTTAAGAAAACCTGGTGACCGGCCACCTGACTGCTGGTGTTTGTGTGCTTCTTATCATTCTGTATGCTGACTTTCTGAAAAGAAATCTGCAGACATTTCTAAATATTCTTTTCTCCATTTTTGCAGAAAACGCAGCGATTTACCTAAAATACAATAACTTTGCAAAAATGACTCTGCTTTCTTAAAAATGTGATGTTTTCAGTCTAAAATGTCTTTGCTCTGTGAGGTGGGACTGGTGGGCTGTGTGTGTGTGTGTGTGTGCGTGTGTGTGTGTTAACCTGGATTTTGTGTGTGCACACAGATCATCTCCCAGAGGAAGCTGTCTAAAGCTCTGCTCAGACCAGGAGGCACGGTGGGCAAAGCCATCATCACGGTGAGCCCCGCTCTCTCACCTCCACTCACGCCTCCTCCTCTTCCTGACTTTGTCTGGTTGATTTCCTGTTTCTCGCTGTAACGCCTCTCAGATCCGCCCTCTCAAACCAAAATCGTTCAGCTGAGGCGGCTCCCTGAAGCCTTCACTGTCTCAGTGTTTCTCTCAGCTGTCTGCAGATCAGCTGGTTTCTCTTTGTGTCAAACTTTGTTTTTGTGCCGTTCACAGTTTGTGACTCTCAGACATTAAAACCTCCATCAGGCAGAGACCGGGATTTGCGCTGGTGCTGTGATGCCGTGGTCACGGCTCTGATAACGGATATCCTCTCAGCTGGACCGACAGGATTTTAGGTTTTTTTTTTCCCCTCAGAGGACGGAAATGGCGTCTGCTTCTCAGACAGATTTACTCTTTCATTTATCCCCAAATTCACAACTGGAAAATCTCCCTCTGATGTTCCTCTTCACCTCTGTGCACACATGAAATGCTTCATGGGGATTTATTTTGAAGGGGTTTCTGTGCAGGAAGAAGCCGCAATTACAAAAAAATTAAAGCTTTTATTTTCTTCTTCTGGTGTGTTTGTTTCATCTTTCCATTTTACCTCAGTTTTTTAATTCCTTCCCTTTCCTTATGTTCTCCTTTTTAACCTCTCACATTTTTCTCTTTCTCTCTTTAAACTGTTTTTTCTGTTTGATTTCCATCTTTCCGTTCATGGTCTGCCCTCCTTTAAATTCTTTTTTTCAGCTTGTTTCTGGCTGAAGGGGTGAAGCCATGTGGCCTCTGTTCATATGTGATCTCTGTCTGAACATCATCCATCATCATCTCTGCACCGCGTAAACGTGTCAGGGATCCAGCAGGAAAATAGACATTGTGACAGTTATGATGAATGTACAGCAGGTTAGGGATCGCTCACTTTTCAAGGCGTTGATTTGATGAGTTGTTCGGTCAGTTGGAGGCCTCGTTAGCTCGTCTGTGACGTTGGTGTGTAAATGTGTCTCTGGTTTATCAGTTATACAAATTAAACATATTTCATGCTGCCCAGAAGATTGTGAAGCTTTCAGTGTGTGAAAGCGGATTACATTTGCTCAGCTGTTCTTATGTTTATCTACCACATAATATGTATTCTTGATGAATTTTGCAGGGATTATGTTCTTGTGCTTTTTCCATGTTTACAGCTGGATTTCTGGCAGTGAATGTGCCAAAGAGAGCCTGACAGACTTTAGGGTTGATTCTGATTCTTACAGTCGTGTGAAAAAGAGAGCTCACATTCAAGGAACCTTGTTTTACAGCAATGAATTGCAGTGATGGTTTATCGGTCTATCACATTGTTGTGGAGGAATTTTGGCCCGCTCTCCTTCACAGCGTTGCTTCAGCTCAGGGAGGTTTGAAGCATTCATTAATGCACAGCTCTCTGAAGGTGCCGCCATAGCAGTCTGGACTCTGATTGGGCCACTGCAGCTCCTTCATTCTTTTCTTTTTCAGCCATTCTGTTGATACCTTGGTCATGGGGGCTGTGCAGTCTGCGGTGGAGCTTTTGGCTTTTGCAGTTTCTCTTGAGTGTTGCACAGTCTGAGCTTGGGGTAAATTTGCTGGGGCGTCCACTCCTGGGAAGCTTGTCTACTGTACTGGATGTTTTCCACAGCTCTATATCATTGTTGATTATCAGCACCTGGCTGCAACTTTCCTGTTTAATTCCTATGGAAGGAGGAACGGTTTGCTTGGTTTTTCATAGACTGCTTCTACAGTTTGCCTTAATTTTTGTTAAATAATGACGTGGTGTAATATGTCACTTGTTGTTGAGATTGCATTTCCCTGATAGGAATTATTGTGTTCTGATATGTAAACTTTAAAATTCAGCGGCTGTACCAGTTAGGAACTTAATGTCTGCGTGTGTGTGTGTGTGTGTGTGTGTGTGTGTGTGTGTGTGTGTGTGTGTGTGGAGTACAGGACACAAGTCAAGCATATGAGTGCAGCCAGCGTAAAATGAAGACGAGCTTTTTACTGGCGTATCTGAAAAGAAACAAATCCCACAGAAAGCATGGGCAGCAGAGAGCAACGCAGAGACTGTGACAGAGAAAGGAGGGAACAGAGGGTTTTTTATACTCTGAATCATCAGCAGGTGAAAACTGTTCAGACAGGTGGAGATTGTAAAGGTGGTGCAGACAGTCACTAAGGAGGGAAAAACGGGAACACTAGAAGAAGACATCGTAGGAAGCTAAACTTCAGAGGAAAGAAGGGGAAGATGCTGTGAAGCAAGATTATAAAGCTGGTGTTAAAGTTA
>VUQK01044048.1:3584-28124 GCA_015106715.1 Bujurquina vittata
TTAAACCCTCATAAAAAAAAAAGAAAAAATTCATAAATTTTCCCCCCCAAAAAGAGGGGGGTTTTACAAGTTTTTTTTTTTTTTTTTTTTTTGTGGACTGTGAGCGCCACAGAGCAAGTGTCATTAAATCCAGACGATGGCCTCCAAACTGGGCAACTCACGCCAGAATAATCCAGATGGGTCGATAGCATTACAGAAAAGTGGGATGAACTGTTCCTTTATGCTGATATCATCATTCACACTTATTGCTTATTTCTCCCAAAATGCAGATTTGTGTTTAGTTTTGCTGATCGGGAGCCTTTGCGTTGCACTCGTGACCACCTTTAAGCTTCTCCAGGTTAGGAAACACGGCGCACTTCTTGCTCTGTTAAACCTACTCTGTGCTGCGTGCTGCTAACTTAAGGATATTTCAACTCTTTTGCATGAAAAGTGCGTTTCTCTTCATCGCCTTCATCAATAAAATCCAAACGTCTCAGTATTGACTCGGTCTGAGTTTTCATGAACAGACTCAAGCTTTTCCAATCACTCTGGGACAAACACCACCTCCCCGCTGACCTCTGGGTTGGAGCAGGAGGTCGCTTTCTCTGCCCTCCTCCTCCTCCTCCTCGTCCTCCTCCTCCGCTCACAACAGCTGGCCCTCGTCTTGTTCTGGAGGTTCGCAGATGAAAGCAAAGCAAAGGCAAACAGAGGGCGGGGCACAGATTTGTCATCGCTGCTGCAAACACAGAGGAAGGAATCACAGCCCAACATCTACTGTGCGCTATCACAGCCAGAGATGAAGTCTGCTTAACTGGTGTGTGTGTGCGCTTTCAGCAACACCTTCCACAGTCGATCTTTGTGATGTTAAATGTGCGTTGAAGTGTCGGAATGGGACCGGACATCCGCGACATCCACAATTTTACCAGGAAGTCCCTTAGGATTAAAATGTCTTTTTTTCGAGGGAGGCCTGTGGGAAGACAGCGGTTTCCTTCATATTTACTTTGCAGTTTATTGTCTTTCAGCTCATCTCTATTTTATTTGGTTTTGTTTTCACCTGCACATGTTAACAAGCCCACCACACACTCCACTACAGACAAACGCAGCGGTGAAGAAGCTGCAACATTTAGCGGTGACGTTTGAAACCGCGGTCTCCAAGGCCTCGGGCACACAGACCTAGACGCTGGTCGGTGACATCGGGCAACCTCTGGTTGCTAGGCACGGGTGGGCGAGTGGTTACTGAGGGCTGCCAGCAGTTGCTAGGTGACACCAGAGGCCGCTGCCCTCCTTGTGATTCTTTTGGTCACCAGCTGATTTTTGCATGGGAGATGTTGGCTGGTCTACGTGCTGAGCCGAGGTGAAACTTGAAAATGTGTGCCGACTGCATTGTTGAGGCACAAGTCAGCATCTTTCATGCTTACTGCACAACTATACAAACTGGCACAGACTGCAAGTGACCACAGCAATCACAAGAAGGTTTGCAATTTCATCCAGAGACGAGCTGCAAACATTCAGCGACAACTCACTAACTGGTTGGTGAATGGTGGCTGCTGGATGGGGTCGCCCATCGGTCACTTGGCCTGTGTGCCTGGGGCCTGACTAAGACTGGCATTCATTCAGTGCTTTTAGTTGCACTGACCAATGAAAGCACTGCAAGCCACATTTAACCGTGCATTCATTGAGGGCTTTATTCTTTATTCCAGCTTAGAATCACCAATTCATCGAACATGCAATGACTGGCTCCGTGTTGAGGGAGTCTTCAAGATTTGGTCATAAAAAGCCCACCAAGAAGTTGTTTTCACTTATCGCTCTTTTTAAAACAAAATATTAATCAGCTTTAGAGGTCGTGATGTTTTTTTTGTGTGTATTTCAGGCCGAGAGAAAACGATGATGTTGCACATCATCCCATAACAAACCGTTAAACTGGGATTTCAGGTGTTTTCCTCACACAATCTTCTTGATGGCACCAGTTGATTTAGTCTGGGAGACTTTGGGGCTCCAGTTGTTCCACCTCCATCTGTGCGCACGGCAGCGCTGCCAGTGTGTTTGAATTAACCTCCTACTGTGAACCTCTGCACTCTCAGATGTTAGGCTGCTTTCTGCTCAGGGGCTTGAAGGCAAAATGTCCTCTCCTTCTACCCTGATAAACAGTTTGGGCCATAATTTGTTGGACAAAAACAAATTAAGCTTTGCTGCTAAAGTGGACTTCAGATTAATCAGTGTGTGATTGAAGAGTTTTAAAGAACATTAGCATGAACTGAATTTCAGCCATATTCATACCTTGTTGCCTGTTTACAGAACGCTGCTCTTCCTCCTGATGGATTAGCTCTGGCGTTGGTTCCCGGCAGGAGTTTGGCCACCCGGGGAACTCCTTATCTCGTGGAGCACAGGTGACTCTGTGACAACGTGTTTAACTTACCGAGGGCGCGTAAACAAAATGTGGATTTGAAGTCTTTTGATTGGACAATGGGAAGCGGCTAACTCAGCTTGTTTATCTCTTCAGTAAACAAAGTTTCCGAGAAGTTTTCCACCAGGTCGGAAGATCCGGATCAGCCGATGTTTGCTTAGAAAGTTCACAGCACCTTTGAAACCTCCACCTGTTTAAAGAAATCCGTCAAACAGCCAAGAATTTGGTAATGCATAGATTTATTTGAGGTTGGAAGCAAAGGAAAGCCACACATGGATTTAACATCACTGTTTTGATATGTTTGAACAATGAAGATGCTAAAATAACCCAACAAAGCAGTTGCAGGAACCAGTCTTCCAAAGCCGGACCTCGCTGCTGGGACGCTGTGACGGTCCTGGAAATCCTGGAAACACAAAGATGAGCTGGCCTGATTCACAAACAGCAAAAACCGCTCGTGATTATTTCACGATGACATTTCAGTGCAGGAGAACATGCCCGTGCTTAATGTGGCCTTAAACAGTCCTACATGAGGGATTCCCAAGAGCAGCAGATGTGAAGAGCTGCCTGCCTCACAAACACACACAGAATGTGGGAGGAAAAAAAAAAAAAAAAGAAAACTGGATCTGGGATATTGTGGGAGACGGATAGATGAGGCAGCTTGGTTTTTTCTTTCCTTTCTCATAAATAAAGTGCCTCTGACAGAGCTCAGCAGAAGATCCGCGGATCAGAGGTGTGTGTTTGTGAACTCGTGTGTGTGTGTGTGTGTGTGTGTGTGAAAGAGGGAGGTTTTAAGGTGGCTGAGAAAACAAACACACACACATTCACAGAGGAAAGAGGGCTGCTCTTCCGGACTGATAATTACATATTTTACCGCTGATGGATGAAAAGCGCGTGGTGACAGCCGTATTCTTCTTCTTTGCTTCTCCATTACATTCTTCCTTATTTTTCCGTGTAGTCCACATGCCCACAGACACTCTTGGGGATTTAAGGAGCATTTCACTCATGCAGTAACTCTTCCCAACTGTCCCAACTTGCATTGTAAATAAAAAAAAAAAAGAAATCCCTCTGCAGTTGGAGGCTTGATTGTTATATTCTGGTTGAAATTCAAGTCTTGCTCCCGGGTGTTTAATTACCTTCAAACTCTAATTATACTCTGTGCTTTGTAATATATCGTCAGTGTTGCCCCTCAGAATTGCTGTATAAACAAATGTTGACACATTTTGTGTTTAATTAATAGCTGCAAATCGTTTCAACTGCAAAATCCAATGTGGCAGTGCGGTTCTGAAATCCTTAGCAAAGACGATCCCACGTCGGAATACTGTAAAACACGTGGGAATAAAAGTAAACACGTGGGAAGCGCAGTTCCAAGCACGGCCTGTGATGGAGAAAAGTGCAATAACGTGTCTCCAGATATGATGTGCGCTAATTAGCCAAATTAGCTTCTTCTGTGTGGGTGGCCATGTTGAAAATGATAGAAAGATTGCTTATTATGTTTGGGGCCGTGGCTGGAAGACCACTCATTGGCCGGTGAGCTGCATGCATGTTGCTTTGACCCGTCTGTTGTCATTGTGAGGGGAGCAACTGGTTTTACCATTCCTTAGTTTGTTTTACAGTATTTTTAGTGCACCGTAATTATGGCTTGTTCTCATGCTAATTGTACTGAAACACTCTGCGGGGATTTGGAGATCCATTTTTATGGCGAGTGAGCGTTCATTTTCTTCCTGCCTGTAAGACTCAGACTGAGCTGTTTCCGAGCCTCACAGCTCTGGATCTGACGGGATCAGCGTGCACTCTTGTAAAAATGAGAAAAATAACTGGAACAAACATTCATGGGGAGTCTTTGACGGTGTGTACCTGCTGGGACGTTTCTCAGAGAGCTGCACACCTGTGTGAGCTTCTGTATTGTGTTTTCATACGCGCACAGTTGTGGTCCTGGGCCTTTTGCCAAAGTGTGCTCGCCTCCCTGTTTGTCAAGTCTGCATTTCCTGTTTAGACATTTCCTCTTTTACTTTGTTGGCTTTTGCCTCGTCTGCTGTACCTTCACTTTTGCGTCCTCTGTCCTGGCAGAGTCGTCAGCTGTGCTCCCTGGTGTGTTCTGCTGGCTCTGGAAATCCTGTTAACTTGCAATAAAGTTGAAGTTTAGGTTAAGTCCTGTCTCGGCTGCTGCAGCGGGGTCCTTAACCTGCCACACAAAGCGTTTACATGGCAAAACTGTTGCATTATTGCTGTAATACTGTTGCAGTATTTTGTTTAATTTAATCTTTAGAACATCTGCAGAGCTGCAGAGCAAACTTTGCTGCGCTGCGTAAGTATGGCAGTGACAAAGATCTGTATATCTGCGTGCAGTCTGAGAGCGGCTGGCGAGTGGTCGCAGGAGGGTGCTGGCAGTCGCTAGCGGGAAATTGTCACAAAGAGGAATATGGTGATGCAACAAAAGCCTCCTCATCATTGCAGATCACTGCGGTTTCCCACAGTTTGCACAGAAGCTGTGGGTAGATGCTGATTTTCATGCTTCTGCATCGCTGCTGCAATGAACACATTTCAAAAGACAACTTTCATATTTTCCTTGTGATTGCGTTGGTTGCATGAATGGATCGTTTTGGGTGGTAGACTTGGGTTTTTGAGCTGGGCCTCTGAATTCTTGGTTCTCAGTGTTTTGGTTTGGTTCTTGGTTTATTGCTTATATTTTGACTTGCATGTATTTTGCATGTTCTTGTTAGTCTAGTTAGGCTTTGGATTTCCCACCTCTAGGTGTTTATTTTCTGTGCTTTAGTTATCAGTCCCATCCTCTTATGTAAAGTTTTCCTGTATTCAGCCCGTCAGTTATTAATTTCCTGTTTTATTTTGAAACCTTTTGCTCTTTTTTTTCCTTGTGTCCAGTTTTTCTTCCCAGTCTCGTGATCTTAATTGTCTTTGGCTGTCCCTCGCGCACAACTTGTTCCCTAAACTAATAATAGTTTTAATAATCTACCTTCCCGAGAGCCTTGTGTCCTTTACCTGCTTATTATGACACGGACGATGCCGACTTGTCTGCAAATACACAGACGCTGCTTGACAGAAAACAGAGAACATTCGCCTTCAGTGTAAAAGTTGCCATTTCTGAAATGTGGTCGTCTCTTTAAAGCAACTTTAAGGTGAATGGCCTCCATTTAAAATAAATAAATAAATGCTGGCTAGATGCCAACTGCTCTGTGTGGCTGAGGCCTCAGTAAAATAACAGCTAACTGGTCGCTGCCAGTGCTGCATTTGTATGTTTCGCTACAGGCGTAAAAAGTTGAGCTAAAATTACTTTTAGTTTCTGCTTTGAAAAAATAGGGGAGCAGCGATTTGAGCCACAAAACCAATGCGAGTGTAAAAGCTCCTACAATGAAAATAGCAATAAAGCATGTGTTTGTGGAATAACTAGCAAATTATATATATATATATATGTGTGTGTGTGTGTATTAGCTGAATCACATGACTGAATTACCTCCTCAGTGTGCAGTCAAATTCTGCTGATGACTTCTATATTTGACTCAGGTGTGTTGAAGCACAGACACAGCTAAAACCTGCAGGACACCGGCCCTCGAGCCTGGATGTGAGGACCCTAATCTATATGGCTAGGGTTAATTTGCCACCTGCATTCTCTTGACAGTGCTTGACATTATTTTGATGGAATTTTTCAAAACAGCAGAAAACTCCCCGTTTTAAACAATATCTGTATGTGTGGATGTAGCATGGGCTACTTCTACTTGCACTCTCCTGTTCTCATGGCTTTGCAGGAGCATCCAAATGCTAACTCTACAAGGAACAGAAGAAACTGAAAGCACATCTTTATTGAAACTGGTGGGACTCTAAAAATTAAGGCAGGGATGACACAAGGAATGAAAACACTGTGACAAGGACTGAGGGGAGGATACTACTGTATACATGCAAGTGGACAATCAGGGGAAGCAAACACAGCTGGGGGAAATGACCCGGGACCATGACAGCTGAGCCCAATCAGCCATCGCTCACCTGTGTGCATATGTAGTTTCCTTTTTGTGTGTTTGCCAGATGATCCTGGTACTCACAACTTTTGTTTGTGCATTTGCTGTGACTTCTAGTTTTGGCTTGTTAGCTTTGTTTCACATTGTTTTATGAACTACTCTGCCAGATTTAATGCCTCACATTTTTGTCTTTATGTTTGAAACAAACTTGAAACATAGTTACAGACTTTTGATTTTAAGTGTACTTTGGAATGTGGCATTTAAGCCCCCTTCACCACACTGAGTTGTTACAGAAAGTAACTTTTACTTCAGGTGCTCCTATCTGCTCCATAATCACCTGCAGGATGAGAAATCCCCTCCAGTACGCCACATTGGGATTTCAGCAATCTGTACATGCATTCACACCAAACGTTAAACTTTCAAAGAGCTGAGAGTGTGGTTACACGCACTTTGTGTTGTTATGATAAAAGCTGGGTAATCTCGTCATTCATAAGGAACAAAGTGCTCGCTGGCAGCAGCACTCATTGCTCTTTGTTGTGTTCTGTTGGTGTTGTAAAATTCACCCATAAAAACCCGTCTCATGCAATGACACTGCTATAAAACCCTGCAGAAGTCTTTGAACATGTATTTAATTCAAATACATGAGAGATAACCCGCAAACATGACCGCGCCTGCGACTCACACACACACACACACACACAGACACACAATGCCTCTGAGCTGGCGTTACTTTAACGGGGTTTTCCAAACAGTTTTCCAAACAAATTACACAAATAAGGAGGGAAGCGCATTTTTATCTGCGGGACAAAAGGGTGTGAAGAAACAAAACGGCACCTCTGGAATTTTTGCAGCCTTAAGAATTTACAAAATAATAAGCATGAAATATTATTCAGCTAAATGACACCATAAAAGCATCAAGTAATGCTTTAAGTCTCCTGAATATCTTCATTGTTTTTGAGCATTTTCAGACTCACATGGCTCATTTGCGTTAGGAGCCAGTCATTTTTCTGGTCTATGGGATGTTTTTGGCTGTGAGAACTCTCCATGCACCACTGCACCTGAATGCAGGACTGCATGAAACCTGCAGCCACGATCGTCCTGAAAATCATCTGGTCTCATACTCACTGAGGCTGAAGGCTGAGATTTTATCCGACACATTTCTGAACAGCTGAAGGCACACAGATGCAGCTCAGTGCAGGTTATTACAGACTCATTTCCAGCAGCTATCAAGAAAAAAATGTTATGATATATTTTCCAGAATGTTCTTGGTGCACAAGTTTCAAAGACCTCCTCCTTTCTTATCTGTGTAAGAAACACTCATATGAACAGATTAGTTTTTAAAATGATTTGCGGTCCTTGGTTGAAGCTAAATTCATCCAACAGTGTAACATCAGCCTCAGCAGGCTGTGATATCATCCTTCTCATGTCTTTTTGAAAACTGTTTCGGGGCTGTTTGGGGCTCTGCAGTGTGAAGTAACTGAGCCTTATATCACAATTTCATAGCAGTTTTTTAAATAATGAAACCTCCCAATAGACAAAGAGCAATTCCAAAGACGCTTACGGAAGAAACAGTTTATCCTGCACGGGACAGGGTTACCGATTCCTGGTGTAGCCCCACCACCGGCAGGAGGTGTCGGGTGCTATTTGTGTTGGGTGGTGGCCAAGGACAGGTCTCTAAATTAGACATGTCACCTTTCTGGTGGGGAAGGAGCCGGAGCTACTGCGGGAGGTTGAGCAATAGTGGCTAGATAAAGTCAGGCTCACCTCAACGGGCTCTGGAACCAGAGGACTTACCCTTGGTAAGTGGCAGTGAGCTGGGGTGGGTATCCTCGTATCCCCTCAGCTTGCTCTCTGTGCGACTTTTCACGAGTGGATGAGGTCGTTTTCCTGCTTTTGAACCAAGGAACAGGTCCTGGTTGTTGTGTGCACTTCTGTGCCAAATGACAATTCAGAGTACCCGGCCTTCTTCGAGTCGCCTTGTGGGGTGCTCAAGGGTGCCCCATCCGGTGACTCCATCATCCTACTGAGAGATGCCAAAGCTCACATGGGCAACGACAGTGAGACCTGGAGAGGTCTGACTGGGAGGAACGGCCTGCTTGATATGAAGCCGACTGATGTTTTGTTATTGGACTTCTGTGTAAACCAAAGTTTGTCCATGAACACCAAGTTTGAACACAAGAATGTCCTTAAGTACACTTGCAGCAAGACAGCCTGGGTTGATGATTGATGTTGTAGTTGCATCGTCAGTGACCGTATATTCTTGACACTTGGGTGAAGAGAGGAGTTGAGCTGTCAGCTGATCACCGCCCGGTGATGAGGGTGATGAGCTGTATCGGGTGGCAGAGGAGAATGCTGAAAAGACCTGGTACACCTAAACATATAGTCAGGTCGTGCTGGGAACACCTGGCAGAACGCACCTCCATTATTGAAGGTACTGCATGGAGCTGCATGCAAAGTGGTTGGTGCCTGTCAAGGTGGTAATCCCCGAACAAGATGGTGGTCACCGGAGGTGAAGGGAGCCATCAAGCTGAAGGAGTCCTATCAAGGATGACTACCCTGTGGGACTTCAGAGGCAGCCGATGGGTACCGGCAGGCCGAGTGGAACGCGGCTGAAGCAAAAACTTGGGTGTTGGAGGAATTCGGTCAGGCCATGGAAAAAGACTTTTGGGCTGACTTGAAGTGATTCTGGCAAACTGTCAGGGGACTAAGGAGGGGAAAGCGGTGGTCTACTCACATGGTGTATAATGCAGGTGGGATGCTGCTAACTTCAACTGACAATATGGTCGGGAGGTGGAAGGAATACTTTGAGGTCCTCCTTAATCCCACTGACACACCATCCTGGGGTGGATGAGATTTGGCCTGTGTTCCTTCAGGAACTCAGGGTTGCTGTAGGGCTGCCTTGTTGGCACGCCTCTGCAGTGTTGTGTAGAGATCTGGAGCAATGCCACTGGACTGGCAGAACTTCAGAGTCATTGCACAAAAGATGGATGTGTATTTGTTATCATGACAAAAATGATGTCATTGGTAGAATACAGTAGTCCATATTTCGCCTGTCACTTTCTTAGTTAGCAGAGAGCAGAGTCACCCAGACTCAGCTAGCTATTGTCGATACAGTAGCATACCTCCAAAATAAATCATGGTTGCCAGATAACAGAGGAAAATGGGGAAAAACAGGGATTCACAGCGTTTATGAAAAGCAAGATGACATGCAAGCTAATCCGTAGGTTAGCTGTAGCTGAGATCGCAATCATGGTGGATTTATGATCTGAAACTTTGGCTGGATCCCTCCCAATCAGTGGAGGGATTATCTAGGGAAAGATTTCTGGTATGCCTGCATCATTGTTAATTAAAAAAGAAATTTTTTTGAAGAAGAAAAAATGTGTTTATTGAGTATTACTTGAGTATATGCTGACCCTTTACTGTCAAACATTTTCCACCATTAAAACAGTCTAATATTAAAAAATTTAAACTGTAGAAACTTGATTGATTTAGAAATCAATCAAGAAATCCTGAAATAAAAGATCTGCGCTTCCAATTTTCCTCTTTATCTTTGAGTCACAATTTAATCCAGCGAGAGCATAAAAGCCTTATTGCATGATCCTGTCGGTATGAGTGGTTCTGTGTGTGTGTTTGTGTGTGTGTGTTTGTACTTGAGCCTTAGAGTAGGAAGCATTTAAAACTTAAGGGGCCTAAATTGCTACCTGGACCTTGTGGGCCATTAGCTGCCTTCTGAGGAGAAAGCAAGGGGTTGAGAGAGATGGACTGTAATACGCTTGCTACACGTCCGCTGACGCAAATTCGACTTAATGACATCCATCAGTCACATCCTCGGGGCTCCATACACGAACAATTAGAGGCCTGCTTGGCTGCGTTCAATGGTAATCATTCACATCAGCTGAGTAATGACTCTGTAAAAAGCCTCAACAACCTGTTATCAAATGACGGGTTTTCAGATTATTAAAGGAAGTGGCTGCTTTAAAACTAGGTGTATGCTTCCAGCAAGCACAGCTTTATATTTTGGTTCTGCACAATTTACTGTACAATTAGTGCATGCACATTAACTTGCTGATATGAAAATCAAGTTGCATTCAGAGGCCTGAAAACCGTTTTCCCTCAATCAGCTTCTGACTATCAGCAAGTTATTTTTTTTTTAATCTTATTTTTCCTTTTTTTATGGGCAGGTCCGACTCTGTTTGGAAAACAGTTTCTCATATCTTATTCTAACCTTGAATCATACAAGCCTATATTTTATTGACTGTATAAAATATGCATCCATGAAGACCAGATAAAACAAATGGTTTCTTAAACTTTAAGTATTTATGAGATGTTAATATTAGTTCAGTTTTACCCATTAAAGCTTTCTCACGCCATTAAATTAATACTTCACAAGGATGTGCTTTAGATGACATCACCCGATATATATGTGTAGAGATGCTAATAATCAATTTGGTGATCTTTGTATTCTAAAACAAACAGAATCACACTTAATTTGACCCACAGTTACTAAAACAGAGGTCTGAGAAAATCCCCTTGAACACATTATTCACGGACCTTTTTGGGACCAAACGCCAGCGGCTGCTTAATTTTAAAATGTAGGTACCGGTCTGGGAAACATGTCTGTGCAAATGACCTATAATGCGCATGAAATGCAGAATTGTATGTAAAACATGCAGAGTTTACTGCATCCGTTCAGTCGCAATCGATTGTCGGTCCCTCGTTGGATCAGCGTTCTGCAGCCTCGTCGATCGTGTACAGCTTCGTTTTTTTTCAGCGACTGTCACGTTTGTATCCTGTTTAATGGTGTCAAACCAGCAGGTTCTTCCTCTCCGTCCGCTAAACATTCCATCATCACTATTGGAAAGACAATGGCATTGACTAGTCTGCATTTGGTCTGGAGGCTGATGTCTCTGCTCTTCCAAATTTTATTGATGGACACGTCGCGTTACACCCCAATGCTAATCCACGGCGCAGTCGCCATCGCAGTCTATGTTGGAACCGAGGAATATCAAATTATCCACCACTTCGATCTCTTCACCATTCTTCTTAACGCTAATGTTCTTATTTACATTTGTGGTCATGATCTTCGTCTTTTTGATGTTAGACGCAGGCCATCTTTCTCTCTTTTGAGCAGTTGCTCCAGGCCTTTCTTACTGTCTGCGATTAGAGCAGAAGAATTACTGAGGCCACCTTTGGCTGTTGGTAGTATTCATCTCCAACAATGTCTAAAATTCAGTCGCAATTAATTAACATTTCCCAGTTAAATGAATTAAAACAATATAAACAGCTGTCAAGGTAGATGAAACATTTTTAAACCCCGACAGTGGTGTTAAACTCCTGGCTGTACCTGGCTGTTCTGGCGTGTGACCACAACCCATGTGACATCAACTCGTGCCACAATCATGGTGACAAAGTAGGGTCAAGTGGAAAAGGCTGTGGTCACACAGGCTGTGAGATGAGCCCGTCACCATATGGGAACCGTTGGTCATGAGGGAAAAAAACCCTCCTTGTGATGGTTGCGAGCGCGTCGCTGTGGTCCTACTCTTAATGGAAGTGATGGACTTGTCTTTAAATTCTGTCTAGACTCTCCAAGCAATCATAAGGGCCTCGTTATACCTGCCGTCCAGTTTCTGACGGACGGCACCGCACAGCACATGGACGTCGCATCCGCTGTTGCAAACCGCCATTTCTGCCATTTTTTTTTTTAACCCTTTGTGTTGTGCCGCTCGTGTCGGTTTTTAGCACCATTTTAATGACGTGAGTACACAGATTCACAAATCCCACAGAGAAACGCGGCAACAGTTGCAGCTGTGCGTAAGAATGAACGCAGGGAGTACGAAGTGCCTTTCGGGATCTTTGGCACAGCTCAAAGCTGCAGTCCCAGTTTTCCCCATTCGGATGTTTGATGTGAACCTTTACTGAAGCTCTTGGTCAGAAATGGCGCGACATCACGCAGTGTGCTGCTGCCAGGTGATTGGACACATTAGGTGGTGTTCAGGTGCTCCTAATTAGAGCTAACAAGGGGAAGTAGAGAACACCTGGAGTCAGGTGACCAGAAAAGCAAGGAAGTCTGTTAGTTAAGTAGCTACAGAGAGTCAATGAATGGGAGCTTTTACTGCATGTCAGATACTTGAGAGAAAACACAGGATTTGGGGGGGGGGTGTTCCATGGACTCGTCTATGCAAAACAAACCACAGGTATCCATTTTAATCAGTCGAGCAATTACAGCCAACAGGAAGAGCGGGTCACGGGGAATCTGTGCGTGTAGCGATTGTGATTTTGGACCCTTTGACACTTGTGTTGGAAGTTGTGACACTTTCAGCTTTTCCAGTGTTCACGCCTTCTGTGGACACTCGACACAAACATCTGTGTCTTCCTTTTAAAGAAGCCTCTTTCTAGCTTTTTATTTGTTCATGTGGTTGAAGGAAGTGGCTGTCATTGTTGCTCAAAGTGGGTGTGAGTGCTGCGTTTTTTTAAAAAGTGATTTAAGAGAACTCTGGGTTCCCTTTTTTGTCTTTACAGCTGTGGTTTCGTCTCGACTGAGTGTCTCTTAGACACTTTAAAGGCTGCGTCCTTTGTCTTTCTGTGCTTTAAAGTCGAGGACTCGGGCCTGCCGATCCTGGTTATGCAGTGTTATATAATACTCTCATATTTTGTATCTTGGAAGTAAAAAGTGCTTTCTCCTGAATTCAGTGTCAATATTTAAAACGCAGTAATGCTGAATCACATCTCCTTTTAGGAATCTGATATCTGCTGCACCGCCAGCAGTGATTAATTTGGGATTATTGGAATGCTGTATTCAGTAAACAGAAGCTGAGCAAGCGCAGACACCAGCAAAGCCTCAGTGTTTCCACTGAATTCAGGGGAAACAGGTTAGCACAGTCAACGGTTTTATTGCCTCCCCGTGGGGAGCGCAGTACGTCTGAAATGAGTTATCACCACAGACATAAATCGACTCTGACACGCCTCTGCTAGCCGGGAAACAAGTCAGTCGGTGAGTGCGTCCAGTGTGTCGGCCGAATGGACTGATTGGCCGGCTGGGCAGCCGGACCAGCGGCTGAGTTAGAGCTGCTGCCAGCAAGCGCTAAAGAAGGAGTAACGTTAGCCATTCATTTATTTCACACTGTCAACAGCAGCAGTGCAGGGAGCATAAAAATCTAAATACTGTAGGCTGCAGAGCCATGAAAAAGGATGCACACCCTTCCTGATTCCTTAATTTTTTGTGTATTTGTCACACTTCCATGTTTCAGATCATCATCTAGTATCAGACAAAGATCACCTGAGTAAGTATACAGTATGCAGCATTTAAAAGAAGATTTCATTCATTAAGGGAAGAAAAGCTACCCATATCTACCTGCCCCGTGTGAAAAAGTAATTGCTCCTAACCCTAATGACTGGTCGTGCCGCCCGTGGCCGCAACAACTGCACCCTGCAACCAGAGGGTCACTGGTTCAAGTCCCCATTTGAGTGCATGCTGTCATTGTGCCCCTGGGCAAGACACTTAACCCTCATTGCCTAAGTATGAATGTTTGGTGGTGGTCGGAGGGGCCGTAGGTGCAAATTGGCAGCCAAGCTTCTGTCAGACTGCCCCAGTCTGACATTAATATTACATTGGAGCACGAACAGCCTGTTTAAGGCTGCATAACCCAAGTGCCCTTGAGCTTCAGGCCATGAACTGATGGCTGGATGTTCTCCTTCAGGAGTTTCTGGGAGAAAGCAGACTTCGTGGTTCCACCAATCGCAGCAAAGCAGCCCCAGACCATGTTTGACCGTTGATATGATGTTCATATCATTTTTTGGCAAGTCTGAGACGAGCCATCGTGTTGTTTTCGGTCAGCAGTGGTTTTCTCTTTGGAACGTTCCCATTTTTTTTTTCTCTTATTGTTGAATCCGTTCTTTGGATGTTGTTCCGGGTTCTAATGTGACCTCCTGGATAATTCATCGATGAACTCTTGCAGTAATTTTGATAGGTCAGCCGCCCTTAGAAATGGCTTTGTACCGGTCTCCAGGCTGATAGATGCCTGTGACTTTGCTTCTCAGATTGTGACACGATGTGCTGCTTTTTGAGACCTTCCAGTCAAAGCTTCACTTTGTCAGGCAGGTTCTATTTTTGTGATTTATTGATTCCATTTCTCGATTAAATGAAATCATCATTTAAAAAGTGCATTTGGTATTAACTCAGGTTACCTTTGTCTAATATTACAATTAATTTGACGAGCCGAAACGTGTACGCGTGACAAATATTGTTAATTAACCGGCGCGCTGCCTCTCTGGGTGATGCTGAACTGCACTAAAGCCTGAAGGGACTCCACTTGAAGTGTGGTGACCTTCATTTCTGTTGTTTGTAAAGCAACGCATTTGTACAGAAATGCAAGATTTCCTCTCTTTCCATGCACACAGACACAACAAACAGCTGGCGAAATGTGTCTGAAATTGTGCGCATGCAGTTTGCACGAAGGGTCACAAAGTTTTATGCTGATAAACTCGATTTTCACGGCAACAACGAGAGCTTCAGGAAAGAGAAGGCGGTGTTGGTGGAGGTCCCCGTTTAAATACCCCACAGTCAGTCTGCGCTGTCTCTCGTCTTATTTTATCTTCATTTTAAGCCATTTGGGTCGTAAGTTTCAGGCAGGAAAACTGTTTAGTTTAAAAAAAAAAGTTGCATTTGCAACATTTGAAATCATTTTAAACTTCCTCTCAGAATTAATCTCCTTCTTCGAGCACGCAGATTATCTCCAGCTGAAATGAAGTGCAACAGTTGCATTTTTGCATGAATCAGTGTGTTAAATTTCTAGACAGGGTTCCTCGAAAAATCCTTCCTTATGAGCCGCTGTGAAGAACAACGACAAAGAAATTAGCAACCCTCGTGTTAAAAAAGAGGGTAAAAATCTTGACATGCGAGCCTTAAATCGGACGTTGATTCATTTGTTTTATTGATATTTAAATTGATAATCGGTCAGTCAGAGTTATATCTCTATATTTATTAGACAAGGCGGTTTATTTGACCGTATTTCTCTATAGCCTAAGTTTTTAAAACCCCTTTAAAGCTGTGCAAAAGGGCAGAAAATGACCTGGTCTGGAAAAATCTGAAGGGCAACGACTCCGTGTGTGTCTTCACAATGACGCCCAATTTATCCACAAGAAAAAGCTGTTTTGGGTTGTAAAAGTCAAAACAGGAATTAAAAAAAGGCTTCAGATTCCTCCCATTGAGTTTGGACCCAGAATGAATGAGTGTGTGTTTGTGTGGTGAAGCTAGAAGGGCCTCCATAAGTCATCCAGCCAGGCCGCCGGCCACTGAAGTCACTGAATAACGGACTGTCTCGCTGGCCAACTGCCGCACTGGCTGATGACACCGTCAGGTGATTACAAGGAGAATAACATGGCCACTGTTCGCTCTCTTTCCTTTCTCTCGTGCCCCATGAGGATATAGAGGGAGTAATTAAGATTTTAGGGAGCTGCCTGGCTGCTTCAGGGGTTAGAGGGTAAAGAGTGGGGATTTATTAGGGCCATAAATCAAAGCCAGACCTCCTTCCCGACTTTGCTTCCTCTGTGACGCCTCCTCCTTTTTGAAACGGGTCTTTCATGCCTCGATAGATAGAAGGACGGTTTAAAAAAAACTGCTGCCTCACTGAAAAAGCCGCACACGCTTCAAGGCTTTCAGTTGTGACTGTGATGTTTGTGAACGTGTCAGCTCCACAGAGCTTCAGCTGTACTCCAAAGTGTCCTTAAGGAGCCCTGACTCCTCTTTGCTGTAATAGCAAGCAGGGATGGTCAGTCAGTCAGCACAGAGGCCCTTCTTCAGCTGCAGACTGCAGGGTAGCGATACCTGACTTGAACTTGATGCAGGCCGAAGCTTATTTCTTGGTTTCTGGGGATGGATGAGTGAAGCTTTTCTGTGTAAATATCCAGGTCCGACGACATCTAAGTGCAACACGTTTGCATGAATAAAATCAAGGACTTACCAAATGATTAGTATGTTCGGATGCCTTGGAGCAAATTTGTCCAAAGATTCATTTCAAATGAAAGCAAATTTAAAAGTTTCTGCTTCCAATAACCGCCGCGCATCAAACGGCATTCCATGATTTCAGCAAATATTGTTGATATAATAGCTGCAAAGTGGATTTTTACTCTAAAAAGTTGTTTCAATTCACATCTATTTGCTTGAAGTCATTTTAGACAAAGATAACCTGAGTAAATACAAAATTCAGTTTTTAAAGAATGATTTCATTTATTAAGGGGGGAAAAAAAGCTATCCAAGTCCAAAGCTGCATTTTATATTTACCCAGGTTATCTTTGTCTAATATTTTAAAGTTGATTTGACAATCTGAGACATGACCTCCGTCTGAAAGCACTGACCTCTGCTCCATGACTCCACGAGTGCTAATCACTGCCAAGAGAAAAGAAACGGTATTTATTTACTGAAGTGGCCAAGCTGAAGTGCATGGACTTCTCCCAGCCCATTAACAATATCAGCCAAACCACAGCTGCTGCCATTATGTCATCTAACCCTAACCCCTACCCCCCTCAGTATCCTCACAATGTCTCACAAGGTAACTTCATTGACCTCCATTTGCAACGTAAAAAAATGAAAAAAAACTCATCAATGTAAAAGTTTTATCCTCCAGTAACATCAAGGGTGTGACATTTAAATGAGCACCTCATAAAGGGTTCATAATGCATGGCTTTGGCCTTTATTAATATAAATATGAATCGTACCATATACAGATTGTTATGAAGAGGTTAGTGAGCGATTTTGTTTTTCTACCAGCCTGTAAATGTGTTTATTTGACTCTGAACTACTTCGTGAGCATTTCCGGAGACAGTTTCACTCATTTTTCAGGCCTCGACGTTGCCGCCGTGTCTGCAGCTGCTGTCTCATGACTCTTATCTTCTTCTTCTATCGTTCCCGATTTAAACAAGTTGATTAGTGCTGATGGGATTTTAATGTACTGGCTTATTTTCATCTGTTGCTGATTGGCTTGTTTGTTAATGCTAAACTCAAACCCATATTAAAAAAAAAAAAGGCAAATCTTTCGATAGACCAAACTAGACAGCCAAAACAAACCTTCCTCTCTCCTCTCAGTGTTCAGAGTCTATTTTAATCATTAAAGGCTTAGGAGTGCTGTGGGAGTGTGTGTGGGTGCTCTGATTGAAGGGACGCCATTGGAGAGCATGGTTTTGTGGTCCGAGCTTACAGTATGCAGGACGCCATATAGGCCTGGGCTGACACAGCTGCACCACACCAAGATCCAAAGCCCTGTGGTTATTGGGTGGGTGTGGGGAGGGGGGATGCCAAAGCATCGTGTTATTGTAGGTAGATTAACCCTAATCCAAATTCTCAATTGAACCCTTCTCACTGGGCTGGAGCAGCTTGGTCGGGGTCTGTGTTGGACACGGCTCAAAGACAAGCCAAAGAGACGCCCTCTCTGTCCTTTGGATCAAATGTGTGTTTTTCGACTGGAAAATCTGCCCCAAAACTTTCAGCAAGTTTGGATTAACCCACGCTGACCCGGAGACACAGTAACGCTTTGAAAGCATGTCATTTAGTATTACAAATGGGGTATGAACTTTAAGTCCTGCGACTTCAGCCCCTAAAACCATAAACTGTCTTTCCTTAACAGTCTTCTACTGCAGAATTGGACCACTTCTAGCTCGGCTGCCCCGGGCCGTGGTCTCTTGTGTCTCTTGGGTCAGGAGCATGAACAGGAACATGCCTAGGCTTGGCTGACTTCCTCCAAATAAAACTCAGCTTAAAGGGTCACCATTAGGGGCACACAGCGAAACCCAAATTCCCTGTGATGCAGCCAACGGTGCGCCAGTAGGTAAAAGTGTTTAAAGACATATAATAAAAAGTGCTTTGAGTGCTCAGTAAGAGTAGAAAAGTGCTGTATAAATACCAGCCCATCCAGCACTTGGACACACTGGATGAGATTCAGCATGCATTATGAGCTCAATCGCAGAATTTTACGCTTGCACCTCATGTCAACAATCACAGGAAGAGGGGTAAATAAATCTTGTTTGTCAAGAAAAGTGTGTTTTACCACATTACAGAGTGGTCAGTATGGGTTTGAACCCCGGCTGCAGCCTTGCTGTGCGCAGTTTTATCTACTCTGGCTTCCCCCCGCGGTGCAAAGACATGCATGTTCGGTTCATCGCTGATTCTAAATTGGCTGAAGGTGTGCGGTGGATGAAGGGCAGAAACTGTATAGACTGATGTAACAAAGACCCTCAAAGTGCAGTGTTAAACTGAAACAGAATAAACAAGATATGCAGGTGTCATAAGGACGAGTTAGAAAGCACAAAGGCCACAGGCAGGAGTGACTTCCTGTGGCGTCCTCTGGTGTATCTGAGTGTGCGCCTGTGGCTCTAAATTCATTTTGAACTATGAGTATCTTTAACTGGCCGGCAATATTTGTACGACCTGCAGAGTACGAGCCTCAGTCAGCACATTATTAGGAATGCGCCAGGCTCAAACAGACTTGAATGCATAACGCTTTCGATTTGATCAGATCCATCCATCCATTCACTCCCGCTTATCCTGCTCAGGGTCGCCGTGGGGGGGCTGGAGCCTATCCCAGCAGACAGAGGGCGAGAAGCAGGGTTCACCCTGCACAGGTCGCCCGCCTGTCGCAGGGCCAACACAGAGAGACAGACAACCATTCACACCTATGGGCAATTTAGAGCGCCCAGTTAAGCTGACCCCAGTGAGTGCACGTCTGTGGACTGTGGGGGGGGGGAACGTGCACGCTCTACACAGAGAGAGGCCCGGGCCAAGGATGTTCTCCTAACTGTGAGGCAGCAGCGCTAACCCCCGTGCAACCGTGCTTGGATCAGAATTCAGGAAAAACATTAAAAACAAGCTCAAACCCCCAGAGCGACTCTTTCATTGTCCAGCAAATAGTCTGAACCTTAAATGGATTTAAAAATGTCATGCTTGCCTCTCGCCCTGCACCAGCTAGCCACCCCCCTCCCCCCCCCCCCCCCCCCCCCCCCCCCCCCCCCGAAGTGGATAAGTGAAAGAAGATGGACGGATGCGTGGATTGGATATATTGAATACATTTTTTTGTTGAGATAACAAGAGAGTCCCTGAAGCAGCTTTCTGGTGTCATCAAAGAAATCCACACCGGGGGGCCTCTTTCAGCGTGCCTTCATGTCTGAGGCGCTTTTTTGGGCAGCCTGCGTCTCCGGTGAGTGTGGCCTGACAGAGGACGTTTTCAGACCAGCCCTGACATTGATGAAAGGCCTCCGGTAGAGTCCGGGAGCTGCAGTTAAACACAGCGCGGTGAGAGTGCTGCCTGAGACCATGAGCCTCTGTGTTCGGGACTAAGTGGTTCTTCAAGCGTCACTTGGCCAACAGGGGCCTATTTGATGCGTGAAACTTTGAATGCACACTTACAAACATTTTTCCAGGTAGCTGCCAAATGCAATTTAATGCTTTTTATATATTTGGAATAACAGTCTGATTGTCTGACTTTTAGAAGAGAGGGCGCTTTATTGCCCAGTTAGTATTTTCTAATTTTACTGTAATAAAAAGCTGCAACCTAAAAGTTGTCATCTTAATTATACAAAGTGCAGAACCTCGGTGCACGAACAAGCAAGAGAGGGGCGGGGGGGGGGCTCGAGGGCAGATGGCCGAATGAGTGATCAGATAAACTGAAAGTGGCGATTGTGGCTCTGGAAGAACACAAAGCAACAGGAAGTCAGGAATCTAGTGTCCTGCTCTGCCCTGCTGCACGCCGTTTACTACCCTGTTGTGGTCTGGCCTTTCTCAGAGTGTGTGTGTGTGTGTGTGTGTGTGCAGAAGGAGAGGGAATGTATGAGAGAAGACACACACACACACACACACACTCTAAACTACCCCCCCTCCACCCCCACCCCAACAAACCTAAACCTAATTCTATCCCTCGAAGTGACCACCAGTCCAAACGCCCTCCGTTACAAGCCCGAGAGCTCTGATTGGTCCTCACAAAGGCGGAGGTTTATTTTTACACACGTGCACGTATGGCGGCAGCAGAGCAGCAGTTTCCTGGTTGTGGAAGTGAATGTGACTATTACTGAGCTTTTAATGTCTCCAGATTGCAAACCTTGTTCCTGCCCCCGCATCCGCCGGCACTCCTCCGTCCACAACTGTGAAATTGGGACCATGTGTTGCTGCTGTAGTCCTCCTTCTCCTCCTCTTTCTCTCTGCACTCCTTATTTTTTGCCATCCCCTATAAACTGGCAGCCCGAAGCAGGCTTTTTCAGTCTCAATCGGACCTTCAGGTGTGTTCTCCTCCACAGCTCATCACAGCATCAGACGAGTTATACTCATCCTTGTCAACTGCATCAAACACAGGGATCATAATTCGGTTTTCCTTGCATTCCACAGTCTCCCTTTGCAAGCAGTCCTGGTTTTTTTGAATACTTTTTACCCTCCACACACCTGCAGAAAACTCCTGCGATAATAATAAAACCAACTTCCTGCAGGTTAGACGTGATCCATGTGGGAAACCACACTGCGGAGCAGCTCAAACCTCATGACAGCCAAATCAGAGACTGGTGATCTGCACAATTCAACTTCTAAAATCAGTCTGGGGTAAAACTGGTCTTAAGGAAATGCCTGGAATTAAGTGGCTTAAGAAATCCTGGTTCCTACTTTCCCCTCTGGAGAGGTCAGTAAATAAAAAGAAAAAACTTGGAGAGAGCAAGGAATTTGAAGGTGACAGAAAGTGCCGACAGGGGAGAACGCTGAGGTTGAAATGAAGAAACCAATGAAGGGGGAGTGAAAGGAAAGCTGATGTTTATGTGTTGGTGTGTGTTTTTAGGGGATGCTGAGGTGGAGAGGTCACGCCGGGATGCAGGGGTCAAGTTTATTTTTTCCTGCAAAAGAAAAGGGGAAGGAAGAGGGTCGAACAAAAAAGGCTGATACAATTTCCCTCATACACTCTTGATGACATATTTTTGTCACTTTCTAATTATTGTTTGTTATATTGTGCAGGTCTTATGGTTCGGTTATATATTTAAATGAGATGCACAAGTATTATGTTTGTTTTGTCCGTGACTCCTAACTTACAGTCCGTCCCTCTGTGCTCACTGTGTTGCTACTGGTTTTAGCTAGTTTCTGTCTTTGACGCTCAGTCTGAGCTCTGCTCCGATGGTGTACCACAGGGTTTCCTCTGGTACTCATCAGGAACATTTACAGGCAATTAAGGCCTCGTCTACACGGCGTCGTTTTGATGCGTTTCAGCCTCCCGGCTACACGGAGACGTTTCAGAGACTCTGCGTTTACACGAGGACGCTTGAAACGATGCAAACGACGCAAACGATGTAGTCCCCACTGCCAGGCCACAAGGTGGCGGTGTTTTTTTAGCAGCGCTTGTTCACACAGCGTGCACATGCGTGGAGGGACTCAGTAGGATGCGCCGCAAACATTTGTTCATAATTTACAACATGGCCAAGGTGAGAGGCTTTGCGGACTGACGACGAGGTCGGATTGCTGCTGCGCACAACACTCAGTGATAAAACGGCAAAAACAACAGGAAAAGATCGACTGTGAATCGCGCTACTCGAAGTTCGCTGACGCACTCGTGAATGCTAACCCCAACGAGTGTTGCTCATCTATTAGTGCAGGCGCGAAAAACCAACCACAGTGCGCGTGTGCGAGGACCCCCGTTTTGAAAATGCACGGTTTTCATTCGTTCTCGTGCAAACGGGAGTTTGAAAGGCATCGAGACGACGGCGTTTTCATTTTGAAACGGTGTGGGTGTGAACGGGGCCTGTGTGCACGTGGCTGTGGAAGATTCCTGCACAGTGCATGGAAGCTGCCACTGATCTCTGAGCACATCTGCACACAGAGGTGTTTCTAAGCCGAAACACGGATGCTTGTTTCTGTCAATTTTCATTTATTTATTTTTGTTTCTACCGCTGCAGAAAAAGAATTTTTTCCACATTGCGTAAGTCGAATCGTCCTGTTATCTCAAGACTTTGACTTCATAACAGGTCAATTTAAAGAGCTTTTTTATTTTTTGGTCAAGTTTGAGTTGTTTTCTCAGCAATGATTTAGCAAGTCGAAATTTTGAGATAACAGCCTGCGTTGTTGACTTATGTGTGACAATTTATTGTTCAGTGGGAGAAATGAGCTACAAAAAGGACACATTAAAGTCTACTAAACGGAAGCACCTGTGTGGTGGATGGAAAATATGAAAATTAGGTGCGAATTTTAAAACGTTCTCACGTCTGAACGCTGGACCAAGCGCTACGCTGTCCTCCATACAGACACACACACACACACACACACACACACACGGATGAGCCTGCTGAAGGACTTCCTTCCACTCAGGCGCAAAGGCCTTGGAGTGTCAGAGGTTTATCGTAAGCTTCTACACACACACACACACACACACACACACACACACACACACACACACACTCGCACACAAACACATTTGCCTTTAGCTTTTTCAGCCATGCACTCACAAGACAAACGGAGGCATCTTATTAGTGTCAGGATGCTGTGAATAGCCTCTACCCTAACCCCAGGTTCATCTTCAGAGGTCACAGTATAACATCCTACAGGAAGTAAACACACACACACACACACACACACACACACTAAACATACCTTTCCCCCCTTTTTCTCATGTCCATGCTCAAATTTCACAGCATAACATCCTGTAGGAAGACTCACGGGAATGCAGCCCATCGGTTTGAAACTACAGCTCCATTTCCAGAGAGCCTGGCTCCCAGTGCCTCCCACTGTGCTTCATCACCTCATCACTAAACAGCAGTTTGTAGATAAATGGAAACTGGTAACAACAACAACAACATCTCCATGATTCAAATATTTGAAGCGTTTCAGCTGCTCGATACTTCAGGGCCGTAATTCAGGGATCCCAGAATTCCAGCTCACGCTGATCGGTAAGTTATCCATGAGCACTAATCAATCAGGGCAGGGTCCAGAAGAGTCTCACATTTTGATTGTAGAGTTTCACACTTTATTTGGAAACATGTTCATTAAAGTGTACTTCACACGAGAGCGCTTTAAAGACACGCTGCGCCTTTTTAGCATCTGGGAGATTTTTTCTAACGCCTCATCCAAACGCCAGTCCGGTAGGTGGTGATAACGCAGCTCTAAGCTGGTTTGTCCACCGCCATTAAACCCACAAGAAGGAGATGATTACTGCTACCAGTGCACAGATAAACGTTACCATAAATGCAAGGGCATAGGAATGAGTTTACTATTGGGAGACCTGACGCATCCATAAATGAGCAAAGCAGGGCTGGGGTTGAAGCTTGGTCTGGAGAGGCCGCGAGAGCTGCTAAACTGGGTTAAATAAATAAATAAAATGAAGCCGGTTCGGCCTGGAAACAACCGGCCGTTCGGGGAACCTCCCGATGGCCTCCACGCCCCTGCCTGTGACTACAAGCTGTGGGTCGGGACCGGAAGGATGAGATTACGGATTCCTGTCTCTTCTTTAGAGACAGGACGAGAAGCGCCGTCATTCAGGAGAGACGGGCTTGGGAAACCCGAGTTAGACACAAGGAAACATCCCATCCTTCAAACGCTGCGGGGAAATCATTTTTTCTTGATATTTATGTTTGCTAGACGTAAAAAGACAAAAAAAACACCAGTTTAATTTCTGGCTAATGTTAGTCTTTCTCTTTGTTTTACTCATTGAGTTTATACAGATGCAACACTTTCTGTATGGGTTTCAAATTAATACGCAACACTTCAGCAGACAAAGAGAGAAACGGGGGGGTAGTGGATGAATTTATATATTTTTTTTTGCTAATTACAGAAAGATTTTCACCTTTGTTTACTTCATTCTGTTTTTCCACAGCGCAAAAAACACCATTGATATTAAAACTGGTCTAAAGGAGCTCCTCATCCACTTCCACCTTAAAGGAAAAGAGACTGATAAAGATTAAAAGTGTGTGTGTGTGTGTGTGTGTGTGTGTGTGTGTGTGTGTAACATGGGACAAAACAATGACCCTGAAGCTATTCCTGTAATCTCCCTCAATTTCCCTCCCACTCAATCATCCTTTTCTCTTTTCCCTCTCAATAACTCTTTCTTCTCTCCAGGAGTCACATCAAAGTGCAGAGTGCTATCAGTGCTGTGTGTGTGTGTGTGTGTGTGTGTGTGTTGGACACCCCACAGCTTATCTCAGGCCTCTTCCTGGTTTATCTGTCACCCCCCCCCCCCCTTTTTTTTT
>VUQK01044049.1:2507-14097 GCA_015106715.1 Bujurquina vittata
ATTTTTTTTATTTTTTCATGGCAGTGAGTTGCTCATCTGGAGCTGACAGATCACGTGGTCCTCGTCCTCCACCAGTTTTTTTTTTTTTTTTTTTTTTTTTTTCTGTTTTTTTTTTTTTTTTTTTTTACAGTAACTGTTGCTTTCAAATAATTGATTACTTGTGCATAATATTCTGCCAGACAAGACACCAATTAATTAAGTTCACAATATTCAGCTCCAACATTTTTAATTTTTTTTACATGTAATGAAGAAATTAGGGAAATTAAGGCTCTGTGGGTCTACAACATAATATCTTCTTAGAATATTTTTAAAATAAATGTTATTAATTAAAAACAGAGAGTGGCTCTTTGTCGTCGTAATTAAACCTACTGTCAGCAGTGACCTGACGGGTTTTGCTTGGGGCCAGCGGACTCTCCACTCTCATTTTGAAAACTAAACTCAAGATATTTAGCTCTGCGCCTGTGAGACTTCATAGGAAAGAGATTGCATTTGAAGAACTATTGATTACTATTAGAACTGTGTTAAATTAGAGGTTATTTAATGCATCTCATATTAATTATTTATGTGTTTACAAAATAATTATTATTTTTTTTGTTTATGTAGTCTTTATTGCATAGTTGTTTTCCCACTGGCAGACTTAATACATTCTCCTTTAATGTGCAACCCCTTCAAAGCAAAGAGGCTTTTCTCATCTTGCGTCTAAGGATAGTCTCACTTAACCCCCAGTAATCTTTTTAGAAATATTGAAAAGTTATGTGCATGAGAGACATTTTAAGTATCTGAAGAATTTATAGATGATCTGGTAACTAGCTAGTTGAGAAGTAGAATTTCCCTCTTCTGACACTGAGGAGTATTATTTTAACTACACTACTAATAGGCCTACAATATCTATACTTCAGTGGAGCATAGATGGATAGATATGTGCTCAAAGCAGACACTTGCAACTACTTAAATTGCTGGATTTCAGATTCACAATGAATAATGTTAACATGCAGACCCTTATCACAGATGAACAGCACCCTACTCGCTCCCATGCAGGAGAGACGAGATTTTTACCCTGCTAGATATTCGACTCAGACAGAATGACGTTTCTCTCTTTATTCGGACATTGTCATGGTAACTGCAGTACTCGTCAGATTCCTTTTGCCCCGATCCATTTTCTCTGGCTGTCTATGAATATGATATTAGTGTTTTTATCATCCCAACTTTGGCTGGCTCTGTCTGCATAGGACCCATTCAAAAGCTGTCCATCACACACGCACGCACGCACGCACGCACGCACGCACGCACGCACGCACGCACGCACACACACACACACACACACTCTTCTGCACAAAGACACACATACTCTGGCATAAACGATGCTATAGAGATTTTATACCCACAGATACACATAAATCCCTCTTTCTAGGACAACAAATGGTCCTTCCTGACATATGCGCACACACACGCGCGCATGCACGCACTCTCATAACTTTCTCAGATGACTCCAACTAAAAGGACAAGGCAGCTGTAAGCCACAAAAATTAAATAGCATCTCTGTTGGCTTTGCTTGAGTGCATTCATTTGCAGTCACATCTTCTACTCGCGCTTTCTCTCTCATCTTTAGTCTGAATTTCTTTTCACTCATAACATTTATTCTGGAAAGATAACCCACTGACTCACAAGTTTCTTTTCATGAACTGTAGTTGTGTTGATTTGTGTGTGCGTGTGAGTGTCTGTGTATTTCTCTCTCACTGTTTTCTTTTTCTCTCTTGCTTTATACTTTCCAGGAAATACTTGGCGGCCCTCATGCAGCGGAGCAGAAATATGATGCAGAGTTCTTCAAGAAGTTCCGAAGTCAAAATATCGTTTTGTCAGCAAGAAACTACGCCAGGGTAACTTTGGCCTCACATTTCCCTCAGAATCTCTCACTAATTATTTCACTGCATCTTTTCATTTTAACTGCGTGCATCTTCATTTGGAGCCGAGACATGGTTCTTAAAGTCAAGTCACCAATAAGCCTTAAAATGTTTCTAACATGCATTTGTTGCCCACAGGAGAGTAATGTGCAGGCTCTGCACATTCTGTTCACATATCACGGAGCAGAACTTCTCCAGCATCGGCTCGCTATCCTTTACAACTTTCCAGAAACCACCTCTCCACACGAGTACATCACCTTGCTGCCTGAAGCCTGGTAAGGCACGCCCAAATATGCACTTACAAGAAGGTCCACCTGTATTTACTTCTTTATAAATAGAGATGCAAATGGTTTAGCAAGCACTGCACCCTCAATGAGATTCTCTTAGAATAAAGGGGTGAAACAACCAGAAAAGCTAATGTATAAAGGTTAATTTCTGTGTTACTTTTTGCTGAGAAAATTGTGTTTACACCGAAAGCTGGACGATGCATGTGCCACGTTGGGTTAGTATAAACTGACCTAAGCTTAATAACCAATATCTGCAAAAACAAATCAAATCAGTATGCAGGAGGCCAAAGTTTTTTGGTTCCTGAAGCTCACTTGAGTCTTTTTCTAGCCTGAGTTGTATAGAAAAATCATTTTTAGCAGGCTTTGCTTTCATGCGTGGGAGTGTCATGCTTTGTGCCATAATATGGCTGTTACGTGCCAAAGTAGCATCCACATGGACAACAGGACTCAAGGTTTCCCAGGAAACAACTGCATTTAACAACATGGTCAGAGTCAGTGGTTAAATGTTGTGACTGATGAGCCATGAGTTGAGGCAAACGTTTTGAAATAAACCAAACTTATTCTCCAATCTGCTTTTACAATAATTCACACTCTCGATATAGAAACTGTATAGTTAAAAAAAAATAACACAAGTATTGCCACTGGGACTAATGTCTGTAATTCTAATGTCTGAGAATCCACTGTTACACCTTTTGTAGAATGCAAGATTTGCACATCCCGCTACATTTCAAATTAAAATGACCTAAAACTGGAATCACACCTTTGTCAGAGCATGCACTCAAGAGTCTTTCTCACATTCTCACAGTGGGGATCTTTTTGCTGTGATTAAAAAGCACACACATACAAGTTCGCACACATGTACGCACGGTGCTGCAGCTTATGGGCTGGCAATGATGGCAATGAAATAAAAGGAGAGAGACTTAATTGCCACTTCTAAATTTACATTCAAACAAAGCTGAACACCTTCAAATGATACAATACTTGCTGCAACGAATGCAATTGTCTGTTATTAGAGTCTTATTCCCCCTGGTTTTCACTCCGCACTACTTTTTTTTTTTCTTTCTTTGGGCTTGGAGAATTGCTGAATAGGAGGGAGAAGTGATGGAGGGTTGTTTTGGAGGGAAGAAATCATTCCTCACCTCTTTATGGTTCACTAATAACAGTGACTGGATTTACCGATGAGTGCAGCCAGTCATTCCGTGTGCCTTTTTCCTTAACTCGTAACTCGTTTTTACCATTTAATCCTTGGCATTTCCTTTTACCTTTTTCCTTTTTCTGTAACAATTTTGTAACCCTGCATCCAAAGTATGATACTGTGAACGTGTGAAATGAATTACATGGACAAATGTGCAGATTATTCAAACCATATATGTGCCTGAGTGCAGAATGACTGAAGATATACATTTTTTATATGTATATGGCTCCTTTTGATGCCAGGAGCACGTCCTAAAAGTTGCTGCAGGTGCAAAAGCGGCTGGAAAGTTGTCTAAAATCACCCGTTGGCACGTTTAACAACTTGTTAGCTTAGCTGTCAACAGGTCAGTAAGAAGAAGAGACAAAACCTTTCAGAAATAAAGGTGGTAGTGGGGGTTCACCTCACTCTTTTGAAAGATTACATGGTCAGATAGTTCAGCAGTTCAAAGAGATAATGTTCTTCAGTGTAAAATTGAAAGGAATTTGGAGATTTCATCATCTACGTACGTCTTATCATTAAAAGATCGAGAGAAACCAGAGAAATCTCTGAACCTACGCACACTGCTGAAAACCAATTTTGCCATCATTTTCAGGCCCTCAGGCTGCCCTACATTAAAAATGGACACGCTTTCTGTGGTGGGAAGCACTGTCTGGGCTCAACAACACTTCCGGAAACCATTTGCCCCTGCATCCACAAATTCAAGTTAAAACTCAACCGCAGAAGGCCGCGTAAATAATCCTCTGAAGTACTGCTGCCTTCTCTGAGCCTAAGCTCATATAATAACATAGGTAAAGGTCGCTTTTGAAAACATTACAAAACCATCCAGCTTGTTATCAGTGCACAGTTCAAAAGCACGTGATAGTATGTCATCACATGGGCAACCTGCCTATCTCTGGAGGCGTCATTAATGCCAATCAATAAAGTTTCAGAGAAGGCTTCACTTATTTCAACAAGAGAGGGCCAAACAGCATCCAGCTCATATTCTATCTGTAGCTGTAGCAGAATTAATCTGGGTGCTCACCTGTTCTGCCTGCAGTACAAAACCTATCACAAAGTGAACTTTTGATGTGGAAAATGGGCAAGGAACAGAAATTTTGAGCACACAAACACAGTATTAAAAGAATATCTGATGCAGCACAGCAGTAAACATGTTCCTGTCCCACCCCTTTTTGAAACTAACATTAAAATCAAAATGAGGATATCATTTGTGGAAACAAACACGGACAAGGGGGGAAAGTCATCAACTAAAAAACATACCACAGAAATAGATATAATTGTTCATATAGTTTCCCCCCTACACACAAACACACTACAGCACAGCTCCCTTTTATTAGCCATGTCTGAGTTTGTATGGAGGTCAGATGCTTGTGGCTCTGCAGTGAGCATCCATCATGGCTCTGCCGCTGTGGGGCAGTTTCCTATTTTCCTCAGCTTGTGAGCACCAAATGCTGCTCCAACAGCGCTCGCTCCCACACTGCAGCAGACGGAGCCAGCTCAAGCCATCTGTTTGGTGCTTTCTCCCTATATACTAAACTTGCTTCAGTGCAATGGTGGTAATACTCTCCTGTAATATTGATCAGGTCTGTGAGGGGACCTGTAGTCTTGCAGAAGCACACAGAAAACTGCACGATTTCTTTTCTTTTTTAAAAGAAATCTTTTCCTGTAGCTTCAAAGGGTCATCCCGGTGGAAACCAAAAATAAACTCCAGCTCAAAGTTTGCTCTGCATCCCCGTTTTCAATCCTGACTCTCTGACTTGAAGTAAATCAGGGGTGCAGGCATAGAATAATTCATTCCTCCCATCGATATCTGGCCACTCATGCCGATGTTTACTTTCCAGTCTCTAACTAGACTGTCTTTAAGGAGGAAAGAGGAGTTAGAAAATAGCAGTAAAAAAAATCAAACAAATGAGGCTGAGTTTATGCCGGACTTCTCAGTCTCTGCTATCCGTTCCAAGTGTTCCGAGTGTTGGTAAAAACCCCTCCCACTTTGGGGAGTTGACATAAATCACATCCGCTGCTTGCTTCTTATGTATTTTGTGATTGGACAGAATTTATGACTGTGCTAAAAACTGCTGCAGCGTGTGCGTGCGCTCGGCCTTTAACTGCACCAAAGCTGTGGATGATTTGTAGCCCACGCTATCTCCTTGAGTTTTACAGCCACACTACATATTTTTTCTGTCCACAAACAGATAGATAACAAGAAGAAATGCATTAATCCCAGAGAAAATAAATAAATGAATAAAAAGATCAAACTGCTTTTGTCCGCCTGGGTGTCTCAGTGTGGGTATATGAATTCATGGTGTTTGTGTCTAAGTATCCGAGTCCTGTCAGCACTGACGTGTGACGTTAGAGTCATTCTTCACTTTGGCTTCTTTTTCTTGTGTGTCCCCTATTTATTTATCTTCCTTAGACCTGTCACACTCAAGGAGACCAGAAAGAAGTAAAGCTTAGGACCAGCATGGCGTTTAGAAAATAAACATCCCCGTTATTTACAACCGCAGCACAATTCAGACTCTTTTCAGAAGTTCTTTGACTTGTTTATTGTTGTGATTTTGTTTTTTGCCTCCTCCCATTTCTTTTCTTATTATACTCTGCTTTTTCCATTTCCCATATGTTGCTTGCGCTCTAGTTTTTCTGTAGTTTATGGTCATGTTTACTTTGAGACAGTAAATGCCTTTGCTGATTTATAAGGTCCCATTATGCCTGGGTGGGTGGATGTCGCGTGTCGCTGTTTATTGGTCTGTTTTGTTTTTTTTTCTCTTTCAGATAGATGTGTTGTGTGTATGCTTTTTCCTAAAACTGACCCCTCTCTCTTGCTGTCTCTCTGCTTCTGCCTTCTCGTATATCTTTCTTTTTTTCATTTTCTTTAATTTACAGTCTGGATGACAGAAGCGAGTTGGTGTTGATTCCGTGGGACGAGCAGAGACACAGAGAGCTGGACTGGTGTGAGGCGGAGGAGTGCAGGTAAACGGGTTACATCACCCCTGAGGTGAACGTACCGCTGTATAGCCCTGTGTATAAACTGTTATTATACCCAACAGTTAAACAAATCTGACTTAACACGTCATAATTAACTCAGTCCGCACCCAGGATAACAAAGCCCCTCGCAGTGTAGAATTGTTAAAATTCATGCTCCAAACAGGCCAGATGCTTGTGCTGGCATCATTATGTGAAACAAAACATGACATCCTATTATCCAAATGTTAAACAGAGCCATAACCAACTAATACCAAATCTTGTTGCACTGCCAATTTATGCCATTTGCCTGCTTCTGTAGGGAGGCCAACTTCATTTACAATTTTATTTAGCAAGCTCTTTTTTTTTTATTGCTCATCTGTGTGGAGCAATAATAGCAGTTGCATACTGTGGTATATTTGGCCAGAAATTACAGGATGAATGTTTGATAATGTGATTGGAACAACATTGCTGGCAACTAGGTTTAAGGCAGTGTTTTCCGCAGTCTTTGCGTCTTTTTGTTGCTATGTTATATCTGTGCTCTTCCAGCTGCTTTTCTTCCTTCCGTTCCCATTTCTGTCCTTATCTCTCTCCCCTCTCCTTGCTCTTCTCCTTTACAGTTAAGTCAGGTGACGTTCTGTGTTTTTTTTTCTTATCGAAAACCAGCAATGTGTTAGATTGTCTTTAAATACTAATATTTGGGCATCTCTACTCGTGCAACTGGTTCACAAATGTGTTACTTTCATTTAAAAAAACAAATAAAAACAAACAAATAATTTCTTAAGCAGCAGGGCACTGCAGGTAGTAGATAAATAGTGTATTTGTTGGGGTGGATCAGTTGCATTTGTGATTATTCACAGTAGTGGGATCTTGTATGTGCTTTTGTGGCAGCAAAATAGGTTTATGGCACAGGAATAAGGCTTTGGCTTCATAAAAAAACACTGTTGGCAGGAGCAGTGCATTATTTGAATCTGTTTATAAGACCTTTTTGACAAACATAAAAATGATGGGATATTGCCAAACTAATTTTCCCTTTTCTCTCTCATTAACTCTTCCTTCCCTAACTGATTCCCTAAAAGTCAATAAGTGAATAAAGTACACATGTAGGGAAACTGCTAATCATCCATATCGACTTCTTTCCAGAATGGTGCTGGAGCAGAATTTGTTCGATGATGACAGTTTCCTGTATGACGAGGGCCCACAGCTGCTGAGATTCCGCACAGCCCGACCTTCCATAGAGCTGCTTACTGATTGGTACATCAGCCGAGCCCAGGATATTGACTCCTGCTCCAGACAGGTATGAAAATTCTCCGTATCAATTTGTAGCTTACAGTTGGTCACTATAATGGGTGTTTCAGCCTCCAGTTGCATACAGTACTATGAAAAAGTTTTGAGCCACACCTCGTAGCTTCAGATTTTGGTCGTAGGTGCAGCAATTTATTGAACCCTGTGAACAAATACACGGGAATACAGTCTGTAAGGCAAAAACATAGCCTATGTTCTAACTTCTAACAGGTTTGAAAGTCAATATTTGGTGTGACCACCTTTATTCTACAACATAACCTGAACTTTGTGAGGCTGCTTTCTTCTCATTTCTTTAAGCAGTCTTCAGAAATAGTTCTTCAGGCTTCTGGAAGGACATTCAAAGCTCTTCTTTAGATGCCGGCTGCCTTTTGTTCTGTTCTCTGTCAGGATGATCCCACACTGCTTCAATACTGTTGAGGTCCAGGCTCTAGGGAGGCCAATCCCTGACTGATGGGGTTCAGTTGTGTGTGTTTTTCTTTCTGGGTATGCATTTGGTGCATTGGCAGTGTGTCTGGGATCATTGTCATGCTGTAAAATGAAGTTGTTGCCAGTCAGACCAGATGATATTGCATGGTGGATCAAAATCTGATGCCACTTTTTTCTCCCCCCATTTCTTAAGGACATGACTTTCAGATGCTGTTTTTTTAGGCCTGTCATTTCTTCTTTTGTACTTTTTGTTCCTCGAACCTTTGAAAACAAACTGCACATCATGCCAAGATAAGCCAAGTTTTCAGCAAATAGTTCTTTGGGAATCAAATTGTTGATGCAAAAAAAACCCAAAACAAAAATCTATTTTATGTCTGTCAAATTGTGTTAACTTTGGTATCTTTCATAGATTCAACTAAAGAAAAAAAATTATGTGCTGTTGTAACAAGCTGCTTTTAGAAAAGTGCCCCTAAAATGCAATTTAAAAGTTGTCTGATTTGTGTAGACAACACTGGTTCAGCCCTTGAGTGTGGTGCCTTTTTTATGCTTCGAATAATGATAGGTCAGTGTTAAGTGGCTTAACAGACAAAAAAACATTCATCTGAAAATTAGTCAAATACAATGACTGGACTGAAAATGAGTGAAAAACAGGAAATTCCCCAAGAAAAAGAACTTCAGAAAGACTGGGGAACTATTGCTCTAAACCAGTTTAAAAATTAAAAGAAAATGTAGCAAAATATGGACGCAAAATATAACGAAATGAGTTGTAACTCAGAGTTTGGTACAGTACTATCAGTAATACTCGAATGCGTTTCACACTGCGTTACACAACTGATGTGGTTGGAAAGTCAGCCAACAGCTTTTCACCATGTCATGTCTCTCCTTGTGTGGATGCCCATTTAGGGTGCTGCTTTGCTCTAAACAAATGCTTGCTGGCTAATCAAAACTTGCAGCAGTGATTGAGCTAGTGTGCGGAGTCAGAAGCATTTTTTAAATTCTTTTCTGCAGCTATTTCACTTTCCATGGGACTAAAAAAGTGCAAGTAGGGTTTTATCTAAGTAGCTATTGCATCGTACCCTTCCTATAACAGCAGAATTTTTACCTAACCTTGCTGCTTGTAACAGCTATAGATTTTTTTTTTAATGCTGACCGCTCCTGGCCGTTCAAAGCAGTAATTTGTAATCTTGACCTTTTAACCCTCAAGCAACCAAGCTGTTTTAGGGACTAAAATGATCAGGGGACCTCACAACTTTTCACATAGTTTGTTTGTCCCTTATTACTGATGCAAATGGTTATATTTTTTTGTTAGGTGAGACCTTTTACACAGACTGATGAGGTTCCTTCTGCTTGATTGGATCTTGCAGCTGAGCAGCAGCAGAAAGGAATTAATAGACATCTGGCTATTGAAACGATAATTGGTTTCACACACTTCTTTTAGATGATCAGGCCAGAAAAATAATGACAAGCTAGGATTCAAACTGCAGAGGTGATGCTGCCAGCCTCCATCAGTCAAGGTCACTTTGATCCTGTCTGTGACAGTTATTATCATATTTGCCATATGGACTTCTAATGAAGAGAAACCAAAGCTTATGTCATCTGCGTTCTGATGCTGTAAGTGAAAAATAAGACTTGATAGGACTTGTTTAGTGGAGTAATGGGACGTAAACGCTCGAGCGGCCCCGATCTCTCCACCCACACTATCCTCACTGCAGCTCTGTCCCTTTTTTTTTTTTTACCTCCATCAGAGTGATGGATCAAGGTTGTCACAGCACTCTCTTTGTCTTTGTGAAAGGACTAACTAGGGTGCAGTCATATCTTTCCCCTTCATTTCTCCATTTCATCCCTTCCACTTGCTGTGAAGAGGCTCGAGAAATTGAGATTTTGGGGTCCATTGCTCATTTTTGAAGACAACTGGGGAATCGTGCCTTTCATCATCCACTCAAGAGAGAAGAAAAGAGAGACTCGAGTGTATGTGTAAAAGGAGGCCTTTGTTAATGTCAAGGAATCACACAAATTCTCTCTTTCATTTTCTGTCTTGTTCATTTTTAATTAGAGCTCATCTTCATTTGCTCGATCACATCTTACTCCAGGAGTCTCTTTGGACTGTCCTTAACTCTCACATTATCTTTGGTTATTTCACACATTTTTCACACACGCAGCAGTGACACAGAAACACATCAGAAATTTCTCTGCCGCTGTTTGCTGAGCCCCACCCCCCCCCTCCACCCCACCCCCCCTTTCTTCCTGCCCTTTTTTTACGTTTCATCTCGTTTGTTCTCTCCTATTGGCACCCTCCTCCCATCCGTCATCTGGCCCTGTTTATGCTTGGGAGAGCGTTTTAATGGAGGAAAATGGGGCTTGATTAAAAGGAGCCACATCAGAGGAAGCTGGAGTGTTCTAAACCAGTCACAAAGTGGCAGGAGGCGAGACACTGATGGTAAGATTGACAAGATGACTCAGAGAGAGACGAGCTAGAAAAAGCAGTGGAAGTGCAACCAAAAGAAGAAATAAATGCTGGGCCAATGCAACATCCCTTGTTAGGTTAGTGTATTACAAACACAGAAAGAAGCGAGGACAGCACAGATAGGGGTTGAGATAAAAAGAGAAAGTGGTCTCATGGAAAGAGCTGTCTGTGGGGAAGAAAATCATCAGTTACAAGGGGGTAAAAGGGTAGAAATAAATGATATTAAAAACAAGTGGTTGTGCTGGCAGTGAAATGGCACAAAATGAGAGGGTGGCTTTGAAAACAAGGCAGAGAGGGAGACTGGCATACAGACAAGGGAAAGGGGCAAACTGGGAGTTCAAATGGAGGCCAGTGTGCGACTGTTACTTCTAAGAGGTGGGAGGGAAGGGAGGAGGATTAAAACTGAGCAGAGTTGATGAAAAAATGTAAAAATTATGTTTGAAAGAAAGGAGTGTGAGAGGACAAGGATGAGAGACAAAGAAGGATCAAATTGAGTTGGAATGTTACAGTGAAGAGTGAAATCTGCTGTTGTGGCAAGAGGGAGAAAGCACAAAGACACATCTTTCTCTACGCTGTCTTACAGCGTAGGGAAAGATGAGGGGAGGGGATGGAGACGAGGTCGTAATTAAAAAGTGTGAGATTTCAACATCTGAATTGTCTGCGGTTAGCTGGGGAATCTGTCTCTGGAGAACAGGGAAGAAAAGCAAGGAGGAGTGGAAAGAACGAGGAGGATCTTCACTCACAGTTAGATCAATAGACTTCTCCCTCTTGTTGTATCTAATTGCTCAGGCTCTGAGTCAAGGTGATTTGGGTTTTCTGGATGTGTGCGTGCGTGTGCGCACGTGCGTGTGTGTGGATACAATTTACAAATGAAGGCATGCAATTATTTATTCAACAATAAATGTGTTAAGATAAGCTGAAGACAACAAGATTGCAAATCCTGTGTGTGTGTGTGTGTGTGTGTGTGTGTGTGTGTGTGTGTGTGTTACCTGTGTACTAAGTGGCTGCCCATTACGTAGCCAGCGTACAGAGGGTCGAGGTTTTCCTGCAGCTACAC
>VUQK01044051.1:6778-17861 GCA_015106715.1 Bujurquina vittata
CATAGAAAAGGAGACTAGGGTATGTGGGGGGGGGGGGGGGGGGGGGGCTCTCTGCTTGCTTGGCTCCCCGCGGCGCGGAAAATGTACAGTAGCTCTGTGTGGATGTAAACACCTCCACCTGTGTTTGCTTACTGCTGCTTGAAACGAGCAGCCGGTGAAGGGGACGCCGAATAAAACTATAGACAGAAGACGAGCCACATCAGTTTAGCGCAAAGCCTTCCGAACACAAACGGAGAAAATCTGCCTCAGACATAATGCGTCTGCCTGCGATTGTGGCAGGAAGAGGGATTGGTTTCACAATCTGAATGCAGCCGTTGCTTGACTTGAAACACAGTCATCAGAGAGGTGCCGCACGTTCGTGAGTTTGCTCTGCACTTGATGGCGTTACTAAGATGCTGTCACTGATCTTTCCTCTCACTGAGATGTACAGCGAAGGGACCGACTTGCTTTTCTTCTGACTCGGATCATGATTTCAGATTCACTTCTTCTCAAATGTGTGACCAACCTTAAGTACAAAATCAGAGCCTGTGAATCACAAACTGCTGTGTTGCTCCGGTTTGTCAGTACCTTGACCCTGACTCGTCAAGCCCACGGGGTCACGCGTAACACTCCGAGAGGTCCCAGCACCGGTGAAATGCAGCATTCCCAGCCTCTTTTGCGAAACAAAGGAGGAAACCGGGAGGTCTGGGATTTTTTTTTTTTTTTTGCTTGCGATACTGAGTCAGACAGGAAGTGGAGAGGAAGCTGGAAGGGAGTGACGGAACCGGAAGGCAAGGCTTTTTTTCATAGAAGTGAAGGGCGCCGTTTTCCAGAGAGAGGTATTGGGAAAAGTGAGACCATTTGTACTCAGTTAAGGAAAAGTGAAGACTTGGGAACAGGTCAGCTGAGCTGACTAACCATAGCTTTGGTCTCACTGGATATGCACCTACAGGCCTATAGATGATATAGGTGTGTGCTCCAGTGTAATACTCTAAACTACTAGGGAAATGCTTGCTTTCTTAGTGGGTCCTAGGCAGCAGTGAATCAACCACCAAGTGTCCTAATTAGCCCACTTCAGCATGTTATTCTGCCCCAGCTGCTCCTATTTATGTTACTGATGAAATGCTGAATGGGGCTTTTTTCCCCCCCCTTGGTTACATTTTCTCGAGGGTAGCAAATAGTCGATTTTTATCGTTTTTCTCTTTCCTGTTATTGCAGTTTTTTGCTGGAGTATGATTATATGTTTTCTCTGCTGCTGATGTAGTTTATGGGAAGCGGCACCAGCAGGGCTGTTTTGTTTGGCTGCTGAGTACTCTATGCAGTGTTTTGCCTCCTCATATCCCCCAACTAAGACATGTCAGACTTCGGTGATAGAGGAAAATACTCCCGCTGCCCACCGCGGTGTTTGTGCTGACTCCATTGCGGGCTTTCGTTTCATCAGATATTCTGCAACAGCGTACTAATCACTGAAAGATTTGAGATTCATCTGTTGAATGAAGAGAGCTGGCCTGCTTGTTGAATTTTTTTTTTAGGGCTCTGCTAATCCTCCGGACTGTGATCACGTTTAAAGTTAGCCAGCCGCCGGATTTCTCTCTGAGCGCCATCATCTCCGTGTGAGGCCTAAAGACGAGTTGGTGAGGTGGAAGCTGCCACAGAGGAATTCAGAGCCTCGGTTTGGCACTGGCAGTGGCGGTGACCAGACATAGGAAAGCTCTTTTCTTTGATTTATGTTCATTTATTATTGCTCAGTCTGTCCGTGGTCTACCTTTGTTTCTCTTGCTATTTCCTTTTCGCCGTCCCTTCACTTTTGCCTCGGTTGACTTTCTGTCTTTTCGTCTCTCTTCATCTCGCGATGTGGCAGCCGGTCCCCGCCTGCTTTACACCGTTAACAAAGAGACAGATGGTAGTTTTAATCATCTTACTAGCAGAGATTAGTCTTTGATCAATTTTAATGCTCAGAATGCAACTGCTGCATTCAGCTTGAGGACGGGGAGAGGCTGGGCTTGTAAAAATGATTTGGTGACTAAGGCAAGGCAGGAGCTGTTACACTTAAGTCCGCTCTACAGTTATTTCTCATGCCCAACATTTTACGCGCAGTCAAAGCATTGTTAGAATTACAGTCTAGTTCATACTGGAGCTGGATTTAGACAATTCCTGCTCTGAAATAATCTGTGATTACTTCAGCGGTGTACTTTGCAGGCATCCCAGCCTCTTTGCTCTTTGGGTGACTGTATCAAGATGTTGTACAAGAAGACTACTGACAGACGCTTATATAAGGCTGGGTGGCCACATATAAAATATGGTCTCTGGTGTCTGCCTGCAGAGTACACATGCCCTGCCTGTCTCCATGTAATATCTACAGCAAGAGCAGGGGGAGACACTCAGGAGTCTCTGGCCTGTGAAAATGAGTGTGACGCACTCATTCCCAGATTCACTGATGTAGAGGAATGGCTATAGTAGCTCTTCATTCTGCTCTGACACGCTCAGAGCAGCTCTGCAGTCACACGTCCCGTGCGTTATATATGCATTATGCATGCCTTGCTTGTAAATAATATTGGTGTGTAGTTAAGGTAGTTGCATCTGCCTGCATTTCACTTAAAAGAACAACACGTAGCCCAGAGTTGCTGCAAGTGTAACAAGTGAAAGGACCCCAGCAGAGTGGACAAAGAGATGAGCAGGCTAGCCAAGTGGAGTCTAGATTTTTAGTATTACATGGCTCTTTGTGTCCACTGTGCCATTTCTTTTCCCCTCCTGTCGCCATGACTTTCAGCGTAATGAGTATTGGATCTCTTTTCCTTCTAATACAATACTGTTCCCTGCACTTCATCATAGTGGGAGATGCTAATGCGCATAAAAGTTGCGATTATAGACCTCCTCACTGCTTATCTGCTTAGCAGGTCGGATGAGCTGTGGTCCGTGTGTAATGCATGTAGAGGTGAAGAAATTGTGAAATTCCTTGCAGTGAGTACAATAACTGATTGCCTGACAGGAACAAAAAAGCACACGTACTATAACGCAGCTTTGTCAGATGCCTCCTTTGTCTCTTCAATGATTGGACGTTGTCCTTTAGCACCGGTACTCAGATGCACCGGCTCCAGAGTTAACAGCCACCGACCCTGATTCGTGGCACCTTTGGCCTATTTTGTTTTGCAGTATCCCCCCCAACCCCTGACCTCTGGGAGAACCTCAGCCCCAACCAGCTGCCCCTCCCTGAGCCTGCTTCTGCTGGAGGTTTCTTCCTGTTAAAAGGGAGTTTTTCCTTCCCGCTGTCGCCAAGTGCTTGCTCATAGGGGGTCGATTTGACTGCTGGGTTTTCTCTGTAATTATCGTGGGGTCTCTACCTTACAATATAAAGTGACTTGAGGCGCTATCTAAATAAAAGAAAACTGAATTGACTTGATGATGAAAACAGGCTGAATGAGCAGAAAACTGGATCTCAGATATAAGACCGATAACACCAGTGTTTGGTGCATCCCTAGTAGCCTCTCCATGGTGTTCAACTTTGAAACATATCTTTATTCATTCTAAATTATGGCACAAATCTGCATTAAGTTCCATTAAAAGTGTAATTTGGCATATATCTATCAAAGCCTACACCTTGTGATTAGTCTGTGATCAGCCAGTGTTTTAGTCCACTCCGGCTGAGCATCGGTTGTACAGGCCATTTAAAGCATTCTTATCAGGTTTGTTTGTACTTCAGCTGTCTCACGTTTTATTTTTGTAGTACAATTGTTTTAATATGTTTATTGAAATTTGTAACAGTCTTTGTGTGTGTGTGTTCATTAGCAAAGTGTTTGCTGTGGTGACATGCCTCCTGGATTCTCAGGACACTGGCACAGGAAACCAGCCAGTGCTGATTTTCCACCGTATCCCAGTCAGAGCTGCATCCTGTACGGGGCTCTCACGGAACAGGCCGGAAGGCACGCGTGTGTGCTTCAGCTCTGAGCCAGCAATTTACTCAGTCAGTCAGCTGGCTTGCTCTCTGTGCTCTGTCCCATCGTATTCAGTCCTGTCCTGGCATCGCCTGGCAGCAGCTGCTGCACCCCTGAGGATGGTCAGGTGGATTGTTATACACCCACCATGTGCAAGACTGAGTTAATGCTTACCGCAGTGCTCACGGCTGCTTTATTATTCATATTCATTGCAAATCCTAGTTGGGCTTGCATGCAAATGTAGTGTAAGCTTTCCTGTGAGCTGTGGTGTGTAGCAGCACTCTGGTAGCTTTGCTTTGTGCTAGAATTAACCCATTCCAAAAAAAACAAAAAGCTTTGTAAAGCAGCCTCGGACTTAGAAACACACACACACACACGCACACACACACAAATATGTCTTTTAGAGACCATGTAGTCAGTTCTTTACATGGATCTCCCTCCTGTAGTCTGTACAGAATTTCTTAATTTATGTAAAAGTCAAAATTTCCCACTAGTTTGTTTTTGTTTGTGGCAGCTGTGGCACATTGGTCTCCTTGCTGCCGGTTGTGATTATATTGGCTGTACAGACAGCCACCACCTTTGTTTTTGTTTGTGGTCTAGTTGTGCACCGTCTCGACAGGAACCAGGCCGTTCTGCTTGCTCGGCATGTATCCTTCTGTGTGAATAAGCACCCAATTTCCTCACCACATGCTGTTATTGCCTCTCGTCCAAAGGGAGATTGGGCTAAGTAACTAACCGCAGACTTGATTTTGTGGGGTTTTATCACCTCTGATGAAATTAGAAGGGCCTCGGCCAGGCTGAGGTGGGGAGAGGAGCAGAGAGAGAGGCTGAACCCTTCACAGCTGAGTGATGATGCATCTGTTATATGTAGCCAAGCGAAGAACTCTTGACAACAGGCTTTAGTGGTCCTCAGACAGTAATGCATATATGAGAGGCTTTTTTTTTTTGTGCTTGTGGTCAAAGCAGGTCTTAAAGTCAGTGAGTGAAGGTTTCTTTTCTCCTGCAGAGGTTTGCATGAAAATACCAATATGCAAGGTTGCTCTGATACTTTAATGTACAAATGATAGGTAGATTATCAATTTAAATATGTTTCAATATTCAAGTCAAAGGTTTTCAAGTGTCATTTCTTTTGCCGGCGTCTGGCTTTGGTCCTAATTTAATATTTATTCAGGTGTCGTGACAAAAAAAGGAATGGACTGTTATACTTTTACACTCGCTCTTGCAGGAAAGAAGAGCGGGTCATTAGGGTTAGGCGGTGTAACTTCACACAAGTGCTGCCATTGCAAAGTGGCTGCCTTGCCTTTGAGATAAGGCAGTCCAGCGTGTTTGTGCGGAGCTGCTGCTGACCCTTTTCAGAGTTGGACTGTGAGCGTACTGAAGCTTAGGCTGGAAGAAGGACTCAGAGACCCGGTGACGGCTATAGGTTCATGTTTTCAGTGTGACACTGGAAACCATTTGCCTTCTGTAAGAAGGAATTTCCATGCAGGAGTGTGGCGAGCTGTAAACAGGATAACCCATAGGAGAGCGTCTCGGAGAAAGTCGTCTGCTGTCCTGGATAAGCACGAGGAACTAAATCCGCCACGTGCACATTGACACAGACGGAACGGCAACTTTTGCAAAAACGCATACACACTGCAGCTGCACACATCATTTGTCAATCCCATGCCACACAAACTGAGCAAATGAGTGACTCCTGCATTATCAGACTAAAAAAAACTGACTCATAAGGTTCATGGAGTGTTTGCATGTCTTTGCATAATGTGTCCCCCCCCCCCAATATCAGTGCTGTGCAGGCTGCCAGCCAACTCATGCGGCGTTCACAGACATTGAGGCTACACACTCGACTGTCATTTTAATTGCACTGACAGATCATTGATTCTGAGCACTGATAGAGCTGCATCGGTCCCAGCAGTAGAACGTTCTGTTACATCACAGAGCACATTCTCCCTGTGTGGAGTTGGACCACGGCCCTGCTTCCTGGGCCTCGTCTGTCGCCGTAATCAAATTAACCCCATGCGCTACCTTATCTATAGCCTGTCCTCTGTAAACCATGTAGCAATCCATGGCGATCTTTCACCATGTTTTTGATAGAGCAGTTCAACAGAAGTGTGCTTCCTGCTGAGTTTCCAGTGCCTGGTTGTTAGCCAACCCAGAGTAGCCTCATCCTTTCAGCCAGCATGTGATTACAGAGCTGCAGGCTATATCACACAGTCCTTAGATGAAACAGTAGCAGGAGAAAATGAAGGGATTACTTTGACTGACAGGATTCCCATCATTTTTTCCTCTCCTTCAGAAACTCTTATATAACCATTCTGGATTCTGGCCCGTCTCCTGAATGAAATAACAGGCCTCATCATGTAATCAGCAGACGTAGCGTACATTTAGACCAAAGAATAGGCCTATCTATATTTCTCTTCGCTTCCTTTTCTTGACCCGTCTTTGCTTTCTTCGTTCCTCCTGCTCTTTTGATTGATCTTCCTCTGAGTGTGCCAGCCATGCTGTGCAAATGTTCTCCAGATCATAATGGAGATGCCGTGCCAGCTCCTGGAGTTGTGGCTGCCGTTATGTCTTTAACAGCTTGCTACCCAGCTGGAGTAATGACTACATGGTTTCCTTCCTTCCTTCCTTCCTTCCTTCCTTCCTTCCTTCCCATCTTTCTTTCATTGTATATCTCCTACTCAAACTGGTGGCAGTCTTCTGTTCATTCTGTCCCCTTGTTGGTCTCCTAACTTTCTGTATTTTATTGCTCGTCTTCCACTCCTTCACTCTTCCTCAGGTCCCTGCAGCATTAGTCACCTTGAGCACTGAGCCGTGCCTTAGAACTGTGATCTTGATTAAATTAAGGATGACTCTGTAGACTGGGGACAGAGAAAATGCATATAGCTATACTCTATAATGCCATCTTCAGTGCTCTCCCTGCAGTGTTTCTCACACTGTATGGAACAGTATTTCTGCTCACTTGCCGATCAGTTTGGTGGTGCCTAACTGTGGATTTGGCACGATTTACTTATTTATTTATTTTTTTTGACAGCCGGTTCAATCCATCGGTGCCGTGTTCTGATTTGGCAGCTGCACACCAAAGGTCAGAGTCCACGCTTTGTTTAGCAGACTGCAGCTACAGGCAGATAACGCCTCTGCAGGGAGAGTCTGTTGAATGTTTGAGTGCGTCAACACAAACCAGCGCACATGCACACACGCTGTGATAATGCTGGTGTTTGCATCCACACACAAACACATGCGCGCACACTTTGCGCTGCAGCTTGGTTTCATGTCGTCTGTGCCTTTTTGGTTCGGCTGCCTTTGCCGCTCTTATTTTCAGCGGCGCAGCACACGACTTAGTTTATGTAATCTGATTTCACCAAGGCAAGACGAGGCTGAGCCTTTCATGCGTTTCATTTCGGTCTACTCACACAGGATGCGCAATTGCCCGCTCATTCAGACCAATGCCCCTTTGGCTGTCCTTCGCACCTGCTACCTGGTGCACCAGCCAAGTTCTTCATTTTGCCAAGTTCATTTGTCTGCTTCACCGACTCTTAAATTTGCATTGAGATTTGGCTACAAACACCTTCCCTTTGATCCGGGAAATGCAGGTGCAATTTTGAAAGTGTCATTAAAGAATTGTGACTTTGCTAAACTGCCTGAATTCATAATGCCATTTAAAAGATCAGCTGAATGAATTTTATTGAAACATCCTTGCACAGTCCTTGATAACCTCTTGATGGGACAAAACGCCGCTGTTTTTACAGGCGTTCACAATGTGCTGCGCTGCGTATTGGCGCATTTGCTTTCTTCAGTAATTCATGAGGAAGCGATTCAATTTCAGATACGCAAACCACTGAAACTTACCGCGTCTACTTTAACTTAAAGGGATCTCTCCACATCTAGCTTCCATTATACCGTTATGCTGACTTTCAAAGTGCAAAGATAGCGCAGAACCAAAGACATGCGTAAAGAATCGTGAAGGCCCTTCGATTTGATAAAATGTGTATGGTGTCAATCAAAAAGCCTGATTCAATTTCAATCTGTGCATAAGCTGAGGTAGATATCTGATCCTCTGGTCTCCCCTGACATCCCGCTTTGCTTGTTTGCTTTGCCCACTGAGGATTTGCTCTCCTCTCGCCGAGGCCCTTTACAATTTAGATTTATGGAAATGCCTCCTAATAGAAATCTGCTCTCATAGGATGACAGACAGCAATGATGAGGCGTACGCCGGGATTGCCTGAGAAGATCACACCCCAGGAGTCGCCCTTCAAATTTAATAGAAGTATATAGAGGTTGCTAGTTGTGTCAGTGAGAGGAATAATTTATTGACATGAATATTTGTGCTGCCTCTGTATATGTGTACCATTCACTGTGGGTGTGGACATGTCCGTGTCTAAGCTTGCATAAGAGTACAAGTTTGAATGTGTGCTGCCCGCCTGTGCGGTAGCAGTTGTGGGAGGGGTAAAAAAAATCATTAGAGTAACAATGACACTAATCTCTTCAGTAAATGTTATAGGTTTTAGCTGCAGTACCAGTATTTGTTCTCTCAAACAGTTTGAAGTTTATGAAGCGGGAGGGGAGCGTCGCCGAGACGGGTTAATGGGAAGGATTAGAACGTGCGCTTGTTTGCAGTTTGGGATAAGCAGCTATGAAGTGAAGTATTTAAAAATGTGTGTAAGTTTGTGCCGGATTGTTTTAATGCTCTCTTCTGCGCTTTCATTAGAGCGACGCCGAGGCAGCGCTGTGGCTGCTTCCAGCGGACGCTGATCAGCGGCGAGCAGTCTCAGGCCTCCAAACGCAGACGCTCACGGGGAAGTGCACCGATACGGGTCACTCGCAAAGACGGCGGTATTAAACGGTGAGCGAGTGCACCGATACGGGTCACTAGCAAAGACGGCGGTATTAAACAGTGAATGCAAAGCTCTGTCAGAGTGCCCAGAAAGCTCGTGCTTAATTGTGAGCAACTGCGCATTCATTTGCTGCGCGCCACTAAATTGGCGCGCTAGCCGTAGCTCGGAGCCTCGCACGCATCATGTCAAAAGATAAAACAAGAACAAAAGCGCTTATAAAAAAAGATCAAATTAAAGCATTTGCACAGTGATGGATTTAATTTATCTGCTTTGGACTGTTTCTATCGTCTTATGAGGAAGCCTTTGGTGGTACTCTTAACACAGCAATTTCCTCCTGCTTATTAGGGTTTAGCATTGTGATGGAGTTTTGAGTTTTTACACCAGAAAATATTGGGCACAATCACCCGCGGCCAACATCACAGCACAGGAAACCAGACAGAATGAAACGGGCTTGTGGTTTGTGAGGGTGTTATCCCTTTCTGCTGCTATTGTGTCGTTTCCTTGTGGTGGATGGACGGATGGATGAAGGGAGAATAGTTTGCTTGGAAGCTGACAGATAGCACTGGCACTGGAGCAGAGAAATTCATTTCCTATTGTGACAGAAGAATGTATAAATATAACTTCAGCTCAACAACACAAGATCCTAATGAGGCCTCTCATTATTTCTTTTCTTGATAGCAGGAAAAGAGAGAAGACTAATGGACCAACCTCTACTGCTAACGCTTTTTATTGGCTCCTATAGAAGAAGATCTCCCCTTAGGGAAGATTAAACTTTCTATTTTTACTATCCGAATTGCCATCCACTGAAAAGCTTATGACCAAAAAAGAAAAGATATAGCATTTTTAAACCCTTTACTGTACTTTTCTTAACGAGATAGTTTGTTGAATTTTGTTCTAAATTGTCTTTTCGATTCAAAGCATATCGCTTTCACTCAAGCTTTCCGATTTCACGCTTTACATTAATCGTTGAGGGAATAACAAATTAATCCGAGGCATGAAATTACAATCTCCCTTTTTTCTTTTTTATATCCAACAACAATGGCTTCAGCGCTATAAACGGATTTGCTTTATGCTCTTTATCTTCTGCAGTACAATTGCTGTAAATATGAATTTAACAAATCAGGCATATTTGGCTGCAATGTTAAGAAGCTTAGAAGGGGGGGGGGGCACAAAAGCAGAAGACCTGCTGCCTTTTTGAGGGTGATGGAGCTCCAGGGTTGCTCCTGCTTCCTTCTTTCCTGTGTCACTTTGCCAGCTGCTGGACTGCCCTCAGGCTGTTTGTTCACCACCCTTTTGCGATGGTTTGCTTAGCTCTCATTCGGCAATTTGCCGCTTCTTTATTCCCCTCCTGCACCTGTATGCTGCTCTTTTGCATCTTTTTTTAAAATCGCCATAACGCAGCTCCTCTGACCACGGTTGGCATCGTCACTGCATCATGCCCAGCGGCTGGGGAAATCACCAGCATTTCAGCAAGAGGCCCGCAAGCAGTCACAGTGACAGGGCGCATGCAGCCAGTGGGACCAGTTTGTCTAACAAGCACTCTGAAGCAGCCTGGCTCAGCGTGCCAACACACTGTTTTGTGTGCCCGACTATTCATTATGAATGGGAAGTTTAGCAAAAACCGTCTTTTCTCCAAGCCATGATCACAGCTTGCGTTTGTGCGGGGACGCGAGTTCGCTTCCGTCTCTTCTTTCTGAGTTCTACATCGGCCAAAGAGACTGTCGCAGCAGTACGAGCGTTAGAGTGGAAATCTACTCACAATGACCGTAAAGTTTTTCCCTCTTTTATATGACGATACACCCTGACAGAACTGACAGTTTGTCATCGTGCCAATCAGTTTATTCTTTCACTGCCACGGCTACAGTTGTGAAATAACTGCATGCCTTTGTCAATAGAGCCACAGTATTAATGGCAAAAAAAAAAAAGGTTCTTGGTTAGTAAAAGCAGAAGGTCTGAATTTTTATTCTGAACTGCGAGCTGAAAATCTGCTTCGGTTCTAGTTTACCTGTCAACACAGCCATGCCGCCTCCTCCTCCTCCTCCTCCTTTTTTAGGTCAACAGATAACTATGTTTAAGTCTGAATCATTTCTGGATGCATTTATATGTTAATTTCCCACTCCTTAATTCTGACTTCTCACAAACAAAAGAACGATATGACTTTGAACTGCATAGCACGCTGGGGGATCCAGTTTTATTCGTATTCTTTTCAAGTCTTCAGCTGCACAGCGCTGTGAAGTGCTGTGTCAAGCACAACAAAGAGGTGGTCATGCAATCAACTTTAACAAAGACTTCATCCCCTGCAACTGAAAGCAGTATGAGGGGATAACCTTTTGTGGAGGG